>CM025644.2:4872542-4890893 GCA_014621495.2 Entosphenus tridentatus | reverse complement strand
ACTAAAAGCCACCAGGGGCCCTACTAAAGGCCACCAGGGGCCGCACTAAAAGCCACCAGGGGCCCTACTAAAGGCCATCAAGGGCCGCACTAAAGGCCACCAGGGGCCGCACTAAAGGCCACCAGGGGCCGTACTAAAGGCCATCAAGGGCCGCACTAAAGGCCACCAGGAGCCGTACTAAGGGTCACCAGGGGCCGCACTCAAGACCACCAGGGGCCGCACTAAAGGCCACCACCAAAGGTCGCACTAAAGGCCACCAGGGGCCCTACACAAGGCCACCGGGGGTCGCACTAAAGGCCACGAGGGGCCACCAAGTGACCCGTGCGGGCCTTCCAAATGAAGCACACTGCCGGCAGTTAGTCTCGCGAGACCTCTACCAGAAGCGGTAGTTGCCCTTGCAGATTCAGAAGCGGTAGATGCCTGGGGGGTGGGGGGACGCGTGGTGGTCGCGTTTCCGTGGTTGGGCGGAGTGAGAGGAGGAGAGAGAGGATGGGGGCGGGTTTAGGGGGAGTGAGGGGAGGAGGGATCGGGGGGGGGCGGTTAGAGGGGAGACGGATTTGGGGATGAAGGGGGCGGAGTTCCGGGTAAGTTAGGGGGAGGGGCGGTGTGAGTGATGGGTGCGGAGCTCTGGGGGAGGGGCAGTGGGGGATGATAGGGGCGGGGTTCCGGGTGAATTCGGGGGAGGGGTTTAATGGGGGCGGGGCTATGGGTTCTGGGGAGACGGTGGGGGCGGGGTTCCGGGTGAGTTAGGGGAGGGGGTCATAGTGGGCGGGGCTATAGGTAAATTAAGGGAGGGGGAAGTGGGGGTTGATGGGGGGGCGTGGATATGAGTGTGTAAGGGGAGGGGGGGCGTTTTTGGGGGGGGTGATGAGGGGGGGGGACGAGGGGAGGGGGGAGAGAGCCGACATGGCGACGTCCACGTTTGAAGGCGTTCGCCTGGGCTCGCTGTGCGCCGAGACGAATGGCGGGGAGGCGACTCGCACGGGCGATCAGCCGCTCACCCTCGAGGTGAAGACGGGCCAGGACTGCGCAGACATCTCCCTCAGCGGCGGTGAGCTGCGGCGTGAAGGGTGCCGCGAGAGAGTGCGTGAGGCGGCGTGGTTGGTGGTGAGCGCTTGATAAGAACAAGGGGCCATCGTCATCATCGCGGTGGTGATGATGATGATGGAGACTTGACGACCTTTGGGATGTGGGGGACAAACACGGCCGTGAGGGGACGGGTTTGATATCCTCGCCCGTGGTGGTGGTGTCCATGCGTGTCTTTGTGCCTCGTGTCTCAATCGACGTACACACACAACATCTACGCCTGTCCCTTTCATCACTTTGCCAGCGACTTATTATTGTGTCCCCCTCACCCCTCCATCATCATCATCAGCCGCTTCGCTCAGAAGTGTGGCCTCGGGATGTGCGTGCACCTAGCCTGGCACGAGGCGCCACCGCCGCGCTCGTGGCGAATGGCGTCTCTGTGTTTGGTGTGTGTGGTGTGGACAAGGCGGCTGTTCGAGCATCGTGTGATGAGATCGATTCCCACCGATATCTACACGGGCTCCTTCTCTCTTGGCCTGCCCACTAAGTGCGACGAAGCTCTTACGCGGGGAGACAAAGGCGGCCGGGCGGGGGTGCCAAGCCACGCCGCTCCAACGTTGCATCGTTCACTGCCTTCAATTAGTTGCTCGCTAACGAGACGCACCGCCCCAACAATCTGCGTTAAGCTATACGGGGTAGGCAACTTCGTGCATGCGTGTGTGGTTATCGCATGGTTGTTAATGGTTTAACCGTGTTACGGTTGTATTATTACGTTTGCGACATTAGCCCGGAGCCCCCCCCCCCCCATATCGCATGACATTCTTAGATTGGCAGGAAGCACGTTGGGTGTACGTCCACCGTGGAGATGGAGTGGGACGAAATGGGGCCTCTGTGCGTGTGTGTAGGGGCCGCATCGCCCGCAATGAGCAAGGCCTTCGTAGATAACCGCGGCTGATTAAGACGCCGTGTGCACATCGGCACACTGCTGGGGAGACAAAGGCGGTCAGGATTGGTGTGATAAAGCCTTAACAGGCTGTCTGTCGGTCGGGGGTAAGTGCCGCCTATGAAGGCCGGAACGGTACACGAGGGGGTGGGTGGACAGCACCACGCCCGGCCGCCTTCGTCTCCCCAGTGGCGATGTTTACTACACACCGCACCGGGTACTCATTGGAGGCCGAGTCGACCTAGGGGAGGCCCAGGAACCGGTTCAGATCATCCTCTCCGGTGTTGGTGGCCGTGAGCGGGAATTGAACCCGGGTTGTGCCGTAGCGCAGCGCGCAAACCACAACATTACCGCTCCCCACACCACGTGCTGCTGTACGCGTGCTGGTTTACACGTGCTGTTGTTCATGTGCTGTTCATGTCTTGATGTTCACGTGCTGTTGTTCACGTGCTGTTCATGTCTTGTTCACGTGCTGGTTTACACGTCTTGTTGTTCACGTGCTGTTCATGTCTTGTTGTTCACGTGCTGTTGTTCACGTGCTGTTCATGTTTTGTTGTTCACATGCTGGTTTACACGTTTTGCTGTTCACGTGCGTGTGTTCATGTCTTGTTGTTCACGTGCTGTTGTTCACGTGCTGCTCAGGTCTTGTTGTTCACGTGCTGTTGGTGGCGCTGTGGTGAGCGCACAGGTGCCCTGCAGGGTTCGATTCCGGGCCTCGGCGTAAAAATATTGTGATTCATAAAAAATGGTTTTTTTTATGGGGGGTCGTTAACGACATGCGACGGAGTGGGAAACACACACGGCCGATCTAACCCCCATAAAAAAAACTTGTATTAATAAAATCGGTCGCGAAAGTTTACGTGTTCAACCACATTATTATTCCCGTATGTATGTTGAATTTACTCTTTAGTTATTTCAGTAAAGTCACGTAGGTATAAAATAAAATTTAAATAGTCACATAAATTATTTTATTTTATACCTACGTGACTTTACCGAAAGAACTAAAGAGTATGGAACATTGTAGTCACGAAAACTTAAGATCTTAACTATGTTGAACTTATTTTGCACCGTACGTAGACAGCCGTGCTAATTGGACGTAATTAATAATAACATTATTATTGGGTCTAACCGCCTTTGTTCCAGTATGCCGATGTGCACGTCTTCACATGTGCTGTGAAGAAGGGCCGTTGTCCGAAACGTCGCCGATTATATATATGTTTTACTCTTTAGGCCACAGTGTACTGTATGCTGGACGAATGCCTTGGGTTCAATTTTGTTAATTGTGCTTCTGCGCCACTGCCAACGAAGCAGCAGCAGCAGCGTTACCTGTCAACCCATACGGGTTACCCCGTGTTCTTGTGTAGGGAAATTGAGTTTTCAGGTCCATACGGCGTACAGCCGCTTCAAAACGGGAAACAATGATACTTGTTTTTTTTACCCTTCTATCTGGCGCCTTTTGGCGTCATCTGGTCCAACCCATGTGAGACTAGGCTCTAAGGAAAGCTGTCTCGGGTGTGGACCAATCAACTTCAATGACAGTGCAGACATTATCATAGTTATGTTTTTTGTTTGCATTATGACTGCAGGTATTGTGGTCTATGCAAACATGACTCCTTGTAAAAAAAGGTGTCAGTTTTGTTGCCAGATAGAAGGGTAAAAAAACCAATTATCATATTTTTTTACTGGCAAATGAGGTTCCAATGGTACGGGCAACAAAGTTTGTCTATTTGTTTGTGTTTCTCCCTTGTGATGTGACTTTGTAGGATGAACGTTGAGATTTATAAGGGGCACGGGGTGACCAATAAGGTCTGAATTGGTCTATTAAAGTAGGGCACTGATGGGGGTTGACCGGTATGCAGCAGCAGTATCACCAAATAATCTATTTCCTTTTTATTTAAAGCTTTCGTGACTGCAGGGATTCATATTCTTGGTTCTTTCGGTAAAGTCACGTAGAAGGGAAATAATAAAATATAAAACAATACAATTCTCACGACGTTTCGACTGCAATACAAGCAATCATCAGTGGATTTCACACCTGATGGTGATTGCTTGTGTTGCAGTCGAAACGTAGTGAGAATTGTATTGCTTTATATTTTTATTATTTTATTATTTCCCTTCTGCGTGACTTGACCGAAAAAAACAAGAATATGAAACTATTTCTTATTATTACGACTACCTCGATACTCGATGTCCTAGACTTGAAATGGAATTAGAGCCACAGTGGAGAAAAGGCCACCCTTAGGGTGATCGTCTGCTCATGTGCATGCGAGTGATATGCATTGTTACATCACCTGGACCGAGGGGATGTCATTAGCGTAGGGGGGGATACCCTACGCCCAGCAGTGGATAGATCATGGCTGACAATTGATGACCCTTATCGAGCACTGCTTGGTGCCGTGTGCATGGGTGCGATCGCTGGGGGGACAAAGGCGGCCGGGGACGGTGTTTCAACACTTTGGAAAGTGCTGTTGGCGAACACCCATGAAGGCCAGCGTGTGATGCCACCAATGGCTGGTGTGGAGTGCGAACATGCCCGGGCCGCCTTTTTCTCCCCAGTTCTGATGATGTTTTGCACGCACCGCACCAGGTACTCGTTTCAAGCCGACTCGACCTAGGGGGGAGGCCCCAGGACCGGTTCAGATATTTGCTACTGGTGTTGGCCATTAGCGAGGGTTTGCAGTGCGGTGTGGCGACCACTGCACATGAGCCCCTTTGTCTTTTCTAGCGAAGGGCGACGGGGCTTGCACCGTGGTTAGCGCACTCATCCAGCAGTGGATTGACGCACGTGCGCAAGGGGAGCAACAACAAATCCGATCGTTGAGGGCTGCCGGTTGCTGTCGCTTGAACTTTATCCGCCGGATCTCGTGTGAAGCTGGAAACCCCAGCCCACAGACGGCCACGCCACGTAAGCGTCGTACCGGCGGGAAGACAATGGACCGCGAGAAAGCATCGCCCCAAAACTAGTTTTTGCGACTCTTCACCTGCCCACTGGACGCATTCACGCACCGCACCCTCCGGGCTAATTCCACTGACGTTGAAAAACGAAAACAAAAAATATTTGGGGCGTTTCCGCCGAGGGAGACTGAGCAATAACACCGACTCGTAATCGGGTGCTAGGCGGCGAGGGGAGAGACCGCCGTGGAGATGGAGTGCCGAAATCAGATCGTGTGTAGGGGCTGAGACGGAGTTGTTTCACCACAGGGCCACAATGCAGTAGGCCTTCATCCATGAGTAGATAACCACAGCTGATCATTGCTACGTGGTGTGCAGTTAAGAAGCGTGCACACATCGGCATACTGATGGGGGAGACAAAGGCGGTTAGGATTGATGTGAGCCACACCACACATACACCCACGGTCTTAACAGGTGCTCGCGAACTGTACGCGTGTTTAAATTGAGTTTCAATTATTATTAGGGTAACAAAAACAAAAATATGGGGGTACGGCCACCTAGGAGAGATGAAGCAATAACCACCGACTTGTACGCAGGTGATAGGTGGACAATTACATCACAGGATCGCGAGAGGGTGGCGGTGGCTTGGAGAGGCCTCCATCTAGCAGTAGAGCTTGACCATGGCAGATGATGAGGATGATGATAACATAAAAATATCTGATTTACTGACGTTTCAGGCGAAGGTCCTTTTATTCAGGAGTAGAAAGAATGCAGAATGTCGGTCAGTCTCTCTTTGCTCAAAATGGTCATCCTCATTCACGGGCACATCAGGCCGACCGTTGTCCAGTCGGGTTGTGGTGATACGGCAATAATTGTGATAAATCGAACACTATAATTTACTACTGTAATGAGCCAAGAATGTCTGTGTGTCCTGCGCGTGACGTCACTCCACGTCGGCCAGCCCCCCTCATTAATACTCATGAACAGGTGACGTCCTCTACATGGACCCCCCCCCTTTCATTAATAATCATGAGTGGGTGATATAACTCCACATGTAGCACCACCCCTCAATAATCATGAACAGGTGACGTCTCTCCACATCAAACAGCCCCCCACATTAATAATTATGAACAGGTGACGTCCTACAAATGGACACCCCCCCTCCAATAATAATAATTAGCTGCTGACGTCACTGCACATGGGGGGGGGCGAGGCGCCTCCTCCCCCCTCCTCGGCGTCAACTCACCACCCTCACTGCAAAGGCAGAACCCTCACGTCACGCGATCTCCGTAACGCCATTGAGACATCAAAGTAAAAAGGACGTCGTGATGAACAAGAGATTATAACCTTAAAATGAAATAGGTCTGTGTCACTGCGCCCTTACAAATTGCACACGAATTGATGCAATGAATATCACGTGGCGGTCTGCTTTTCGCTTGCAAGTTTCAAATTTACTGCAATGCACCCGTCCTTGGACAGGCAAAAAGCGAGTACAGTAAAACCTTTGATTGCGAGCATAATTCGTTCCGGAAACATGTTTGTAATCCAAAGCACTCGTATATCAGTTGTGATCACGTGGCACTCGGCAGATAAAGCGTATACACGTACTGCTCGTATTGCAAGACCTTGCTCGTTTATCAAATTAATATTTATTTTAAAAAATTGCTCGTCTTGCAAAACACTCGCAGACCAAGTTACTCGCAATCCAAGGTTTTACTGTATATAATGTTTGTCGTAATTGTATCCTTCGTTTTTAAAAATACCATTGCATCGTGACTATCGTTGCGATATTTTCTCCCCCCATGTTTTATTTTCTAACAATATATATGAAATAACAAGCGAACTATTTAAGTCTCTTAAGGCAATAGCTGTTTACCCATAAAGTTTAGTATTTTGCTGAAAATAATTCCCAGGTGATTGACATTACGGCGGTTATACGGCCTCGTAACGTTTGTAGTTAATTTAATTGTATGACTATTCCTCGCAGCGTGTGCATTATTAAAAGCATTATAGGTTGTGTACAGTTGCGATGGATAGTTGTAGGATCACGGCAGGATTTGTGTTGGAGTGAACCCCAGCCGGATAAACTTTTTGCTTCATCGTTATTCACACTGGAAGTGGAGCACAGCGCACACAGATACAATGCAATCAAATTGCGAAATGCAGTTGCAAAGTTCCGGGAAACGTCATATTGCATTAATAGCGATATCGCGAAATAGACCAAAGGCTTTGTGACGTATCGTGAAAAATTTTCGCGCGGCAAATGCACGTGTGCACAGCGCTGATGTACACCAGTCTCTTTGTCAATCTACTGGTGGATGAATGACCTTCCCTAAGCCATCCTGCAACTACGCCATCTATCCACTCGCCGCACACAAGCCGATTTCACCACTCCATCTCCGCGGCGGACGTGCTCTCGTGCCTTACTGGACATCTGTGAAAAGAGAGCTTGATAGCTCATCGGATTTGTCGCGGATAAATAAAGATTCTGATTTACAGCTACAGAACGAACGTTACGACCTTGACGAACAGCCGTCGCGTGAAATGCTGCATCGGTGCCGCTGGCAGCGCAAGGCGACACGAAGGCTCATGCCGTGTGGGCCAGGCCGATGCCCCGAGGCCGACAACAGGACCTTGTGCCCTCCCAGCCCGTGATTGTGGTTGCGTTACGACCCTGTTGGCAAATAAATTGCATATACAGGCCATAAAGCAACCCCCTCCTCTTCCCCCCCCCTCCCCCACCTGGATCTTAATAGCTCTTGTAAAAACAGATTCGTGTGAAAGATCAGGTGGCAAGATGTTAACTTGCTCGCCTGCTATACGGGAGGTCGTGGGTTAGATCCCAACCCTGACGCCGGCTGTATATCCGGAGTTTGTAAGTTCTCCCCGTGGTCGAGTGCATTTTTGTTCGGGTCCTCCGGTTTTCCCCTCCACATTAAGAAAAACAAATTTATAGTATTTGGTTGCTAGAAATATCCACATGATAAGCTACTTGTTTGAGCTATGATTTGTGTGTTCTCCCCGTGGTCGCGTGTATTGTTCTCTGGGTCCTCCGGCTTTTTCCTCCATTTGGAAACGTGCGTTTAGAGTATTTGGCTGTTCTAAATGACCACGTGTGTTAAGTCGCTTCGTTGAGCTATCGTTTGTGATAGCCAGGTCGCTTCTGAATAAGAGCTACATAGCTCTGGTGGGCCTTAACCTGATAAAATAAAAAATAATTGTCGTTTATAGATGGTAAGAGGAGGAGGAGGGAGCCCCGAGGCTCGTTGACGGCGTGGGCTGGTGCTTTATCACGGCCGCGTCCAAATTGCTGACATCTGGACGGTGTGCGCGGTGGTGAAGTTCCGAGCGCGGTGCGCGATGTGGTCTGGCAGCTCGTTGGGGGGAGTTTGCCGACGAGATTGCGAAGTTCTCTTATCGCGAGCGGGCCTTTTCGCGGTTGCGCCACCGGTACGGCTCTCCGATGCCGCCGTTTGTAGTTTATTTTTTTACCGGGTGCCGCTCGGCGCAGTGTTCCGACGTTTCGCTCGGCGTGCTTGAAGAAGGCTATCCGAGCGAAAAAATGGAGCGAAACGTCGGGCAACAGCGATGCTGCGGTTCCTGGAGAAACGCCCACCACTCCCCGCCCCCCCCCCCTCCGGACGTGTGGAGCCAAGCGTTGGCCATCGTGCCCGGCAACGCGCGACACAACTGCAAAAAACGCTCGTCTCGTACATCTAATTTGCGCTTGTAATTTAATTATCTAAACATGCGTAATTGTCGTCCAAAGTCAGGCGATGCACGTTTTAATTGGTAATTTGGTGGCTTGCGCGCTGCACGTGCCTGCCTTTGTAATCCAGCGCTGTGGAGGCAGCAAGCGAGGGTTTGGTGAATCCACCGTGCAGATGTCGCGGAACTTCCTTCCCGTGGCCGTCGACGAAGAAGCGCCCGAGTACCCTGGCGTGCCTGGAGGATGCGCTTAACAGCAAAGTGTAGGACAATCTCCATTTGTCCCTTCTGGGTGGGATAGACCGTTACCTCTCCCCATTTCCACGCGTGGGTGGGCTTGTTTTTTCCTGGTTGCTCAGGTTTCCTCCCGCATGCATCGATCATAAATTGACTGAAAAACATCCTAACATATATATGGAGGACTGCGGGAGCTTGGGCAATTTGTTGTTGGCTCTGACCAGAGGTCGCAAACGGGTTTTGATTCCTTACCCGTACCCGGCCGCACCAGGGTCGCAAACGGGTACCCGTACCCTACCCGATACCTGGCTACCCGTACCCGACTGGGTATCGGGTAGGGTACGGGTATCCGATTGCGACCTCTGGGATGAAGCCATGTTGCAGGCGTGGGGGGGTTGATTCTAGGAACTTGAATTGTGAGAAGAGACAAGACGTTGGGAAATGAGTGACAAACGGTTACTCACCAGTGACTCGCGGCCTACCCGTACCCGGCCACACCAGGGTCGTAAACGGGTACCCGGCTACCCGTACCCGGCCGGGTACGGGTAGCCGGGTATTGGTTAGGGTACGGGTATCGGGTACCCGGTTGCGACCTCTGGCCCTGGCTCTCGCCGCCTGATTGCTGTTGCCCTTCCAGCTCGTGTGTGTGGTTCCTACTCGGCGATTGAGGGAGAGACGCAATTTGCACGAACTACGATGATGCTACATTGATAAATATTGTTTTGTTTTTTTAAACTAACGCAATATTATATAATTACATCTTGCTCGGGTGAATGTTTTTATTCCGAACCTCTGGCGAGAAATATTAACCGATAGCACAAGGGAGATATTCTCTTGTCCCCAGGGGGAGGGGGGGTGTCTCTTTCTGTAGGTCAGGGGCTCAGCAACAAGAATAAGAATTCGGTGAAAGAAAAAAATCTATTTCAAGAGATTCGCATTGCACGTGGTGAAAATGAGACGGTGGTCGTTAATAAATAACGTCACGAAACATTCCTTAAATATCCGCACGCGGCTCCGTCGCCGCTTATTACCATCTCAATGCTGCCCCCTACTGTTGGCATAAAGGAACCTTTGTGTGCGTGTGGGTAATCGTGATCTTTAGCCACTCTTCTTGCTTCCAAGTGAACCAGGGGTGGTTTGTGGTGCATTACCGTATTCTCGGGATTACAAGATGCTCCGGTGAGTAAGATGCGCGGTGCAAAACGTGTGCGCTGCAGGTGTCGACTGAGTTGCACGAATCCCGCCTCATATACTCGCGCATGGCTACCGTATTGTAAGATGCACCCCGCCCCCCCCACCTCCTCCAAATAAGGGGGGTAGGGGGGAGCGGGGGGCGAGTGTGCGTCTTATAATCCAGAGATTACGGTAACACTTTAAGCTGCTTGATCGGCTCGCTCTACGCTTTCCCATCCCGTGGGGTGGTGGTGGTGTAGCCCAGAGGGAAGTGCGTTCGCCACTCGCTGTTGCAGAGGTTCGATGGTTCGAATCCAGCGGCCGCCCTGGTTATTACTGCGGCGTGTCATCACCATGACAATACTACCGCGTGCCCGTCTGCTTCACTCACGGTGGTCGTTAAAGATCCCCTGACGCCGTTCGCAAAATAGAGTAGGCCATCGTGCGCCGGCATTATTGTCCACATTTGAATAATTATCCACAAATGGCTCAATTGGGATCACACACATGCACTTAGTGGCAGTCGTCCCCTACTGCGAACACTTGGCAGCAATCCTGAAAAAAAATAACGAGGCTCGCTTTGCCTTTGTATAGATGCATGTTGAACTTGTTTCGCAACCGTACGTCGCCAACCGTGCTAATCGGAGGTGCACGGGAAGGACAACAAAGCTTTCGTGGATCAACAGCATAATAATAGTAAGTGGACAACCCATCGCATCCCCCACCCCCTGTTTCTACCCTGGGTCACGCATCCGTGAATTCGTCATCTGTGCCAGGCGGTCAAAAAAAAAGTCTCGACGCACAACTGCGCAATCCGAGCGCGGTTTTCTGGGTGGCGCCGTGCGTCGAGCGTATCTTCCCTGGAGCTTTCGCCACGCTCTACTGCGGGCACAGCCTGCCGTTGATCTCTTGAGTACGCCCGGAGTAGTGCCCGGGGCATCTTGGGTTGACGAGCGGCCGCGAAAAAACCCGCACGTGGCGATTTAAATCGGGACGAGTGCAGGTTCGGCCAAAATAAATGCGTACGCTTGCAATTCTCGTATTACGCGGGTTTTCTTCGCTCAGGCGGCAAGATTGCATCTGTTAGATGTTTTTCTGCCGGGCTCGTAATGGAACTATAATGGCGAAGCGGACGCGCGCGACGATCGGTGAGAGGTCTCGGCTCAGCGTTTGGCTTAAACGTTTTAGCTGAGCCGGCTTGAGCTGATGACACAAATCAGCCTCTCTTTCACCTCACCCTTCAGCACGCCCCCCCTACCTACTGCCGCAGCAATTCCACCCTGGCCACCGATGCCCTCCCCACATCCATTGCTGTTTGGTCGCTTGACGGTGTAAATATAATATCTCGCCAGTGTGAGTCTGTCTTCTTGGTTCTTTCGGTAAAGTCACGTAGAATGGAAATAATAAAATAAAAATAAAACAATGCGAGTCTGACGTGATTGCTCACGAGCGGTATATGTGATGTAACCGCTTCAGTGTAAATTTGATGACGTCACTCCTGTAAGTATGTACGGTTGAACTTTGTTCGTGCGAATCGGAGGTGTGGAGGAAGAGCACTGGTCTGAGCGTAACCCTGATGTCATCTCAAGAGCGTAAACCTGATGTGATCGCTTCTGAGCGTAAACCTGATGTCTTGTCGGTGTAAACACCACTCCTGCCGTGTGGCTCGTGGCGCGTGCAAGCGCGCGTGCACGTCGCCCAGCGAGGCCTCCGTGGGCTCCCGTGCCTCCACGCCGTGCCCTTCGACCTAGCGCGAGCGTTTCCCCAAGCGAACGCGAATGAGGCGATCGACTGTCGCATTGATTTCACCGCCGCCGTGACCGCACGAGGCCCGCTCACCCGGCGGTGCGGTGGCGGTCGTGGTGGGGAGGGTGAGGGGGGTGGAGAGGGATGGGAGGGGGGGGCGGCCTCCGTGTTTTTCTCTCTGCGCTGTGATCGCACGCGCGGCTGCACGGCGCGCTGACACCCGTTCAGCTCGGCGTAAATATGGAAATAATCACCGCTCGCGATCCTTGGGGGCGAGAGGACACGCTCCGTCTCTCTGCGTTCACGGTGTCCCTCGTGGCGCGCGGCGATTACAAAGACCGCTTTGTGGTGCTCGCCGTGTTTGTAAATCGATGGGGCGGGGGGGGCGGCTTTGGGGGGGGTGGTTTTTGTTTTGCGCGCGTCTCTGCGGTCCTCGCGCCCGCAACGTAATTGCCGCGCTTTCTCTGCGTTCCCGTTCGATTTGACGGCTGGAACGGATTGTTAGCGACGGGGGATGCGGAGTCGGGGGGGGGGGGAACGCATCGACGCCCACGGGCATTTCGTTATTCGGTAGAAGGGCAGGTTTTTTTGTCTTTTCGGAGAAGGATGTGGAAAGAGAGGGATGTCCTCTGCCTTCCAAGACTTTCCCCGTGCCCGTCCATCGCGAGCTCCGTTCTCGTCTCCGTGAATTGCGTAGCTGTTAAGTTTTTGCGCAGGGGCCCATGGACCACAGGGGCCCCCAGGTGCTGGGCTATAAAGATTGTGGGGTAGGGGGAGGTGGATGGTGGTGCGGGGGTGGGAGTGGGTGAGGGAGAATTGAAACACGGTGGATGATAGGTGGGGGGGGTTCGTTTCATACCTTGCTCTGGGGCCCATGCCAACTACGCCACGCCACTGCCACCACTGCTCCACTGCATACTTGCGCCCCCCCACCACACACAAAGACAAATATCCCCCCTATACCCTTAACAGACTGTTGTGGCAAGTGCCGTTTTTTTGTTTGCGAGCACCACCTATGAAGACAGGCACGGCACACGTGGGCGTGGGTGACCAGCACCACGCCCGGCCGTCTTTGTTTCCCGAGTGGCGATGTTGACACACCGCACCACATACTAATTTTGAGGCTGAGTCGACCTAGGAAGAGGCCCAGGACCAGGTCAGATTATCATCACTGGTTTTGGCCGTGAGCGGGATTCGAACTCTGACTGCCAGGTTCGTAGCGCGCGCACACCGCTCGCGTGCAATAAACGACAACGGGTAATCGTACGACGTGACGATTTGTTTGACAAACGAAACGTGCAGAGCGTTTGCTTATCGCTGCTGAATGTTCGACGAGTGGCGCGTTTTGTTTGCGTGCGCGCCTCTCCGACGGGAGAGAGAGCTTTCTGTGTGTGCGGCAGCCCCGCGTTGTCCCCGCTGCCTAATGCGAAGCGACACTAATCGACGTCACGTGACACTGCGCGGAGAGGAGGGACCCGCGACGTTTCCCCCGCGGCAGGTTTTCACCGAGCGCTCGGAGCTGTAGGTGGATTTGTACCGACCTGGCAGCCGTGGTCAATCCACTGCTGGATGAAAGTTTCCACAAACTAAAACCAATATTATTTTTTTACCAGATAAGGCCCACTGAGCCCTACAGCACCTGGCCACAAGTTATAGCTCAACGAAGTAGCTTGTCACATGGCAATTTATAGCAGCCAAATACTCTAAAGGGAAAAACCGGGGGACCCGGAGCAAAAATCTACGCGACCGCAGGGAGAGAGACACGCAAACTCCAAATATACAGCAGGCGTCTGGGTCGGGATCGAACCCACGACCTGCTGTAGACCAGGCGAGATAGTCAACATCTCCTAGCCACCATGATGATGATGATGAGACAGGCAAACTCCAAATATACAGCAGGCATCAGGGTTCGATCGATCCCATGACCTCCTGTAGACCAGGCGAGATAGCCAACATCTCCTAGCCACCGTGATGGTGATGATGATGAGACACGCAAACTCCAAATATACAGCAGGCATCAGGGTCGGGATCGATCCCACGACCTCCTGTAGACAAGGCGACACCACCATACCTCGGTTAATCTGCACGAACCTGTTACCGTATCGCACAGAATGAGCCTTGATCTCATCGGATCCCAGAAGCTAAGCTGGGTTGAGCCTGGATAGTGCCAGGATGGGTGACCACCACACATGCCAAGTTGTAATGTTCATATGCATCCACGTCTGTGCTCCCGGCCTCCCACCAACCGGCATTGACCGACGTGGTGAGGTGTGGTCAGATCGACAAACACGACCCGCACGGTGTGGGGAGGTACTCATGCAGCAGTGGATTGACCAATAACTCCCTGTAACATGGTTGTCGAAAGAACACCTCCTGTACCATTCCTCCGTGTTCAATGAATGATTGAAATGCGACGTTAAGTGTAAAATCCAGCAGTGTGATGGTGAGGGGGGTTTGTGTGCAGTCATTGGTGACTGGAAAGAGACCATTAACTCACTACACTTGAGAACTCTGTTTAATCAGTCAGTAGCTGAAACATGGATTCAAAGCCGGGGTCTCGGTGGTTCCAGCTCAACGCTCTGAACTCTTTTGCCACACCCGGTTTTGACCAAATATTAGGATTAGTTTTATACTGGTAGGAACCACCTGGTTCCACCAGCCCACAGGGGATTATTGTGTCCATCCGTCGTGCATCCAAAATGGGAGGGGAGGGGCTGGGTGGGGAGGGGCTGGGTGGGGAGGGGCTGGGTGGGGAGGGGCTGGGTGGGGAGGGGCTGGGTGGGGCGTGGGAGGGGTGGGGCTGGGTGGGGAGGGGCTGGTCACCCCGTGGTGCCCTTATAAAACTCAACGTTTAACCTACTCACGCCGGCTTGTGCCTGCCCTCACAGTCGGGCATATTTGCGGAATACACCACGCCGCCGTTGACCCTGGCCATTGACCGAGCAACCCAACGTTACTACCAGCTCCCTCCACAGGAATGTGTTTTGGAAGAACGCAGAATATACATTTTTATCAATGCCGTAAAAAAGTGTTAAACGCCTCTCGTTGAGTACGCTGCACTTAATTGAACAGTGAAGTGAATGTTAATATGGTGAATTGTTAAATTAACTGTTGATTTCGAGTGGCCTCAGGGAACAGATTTGTGCATGTTTTATTCATCCAACCAATACACAAGACTGCTGATGATGCTGCTCTACGACTGCTGATGATGCTGGCAATTTTGCTGCTGTTACTTATTCTGCTGCTGTTACTTATTCTGCTGCTCATGATGCTTATTCTGCTCCCAACGATGCTAATGACGATGATTTCGAAGCTGCTGATGGTGGTTTTGATGATGCTAAATACTGCTGCTCATGTATAATTATGTGGATGCTGATGATCGTGGTTATGCTGATGATACTGATGTTCCTTACGATTCTGCTTGCTGACAATGCTCATAGTGCTGCTGCTGACGATGTAAATCGTCTTCATCCCCTGCGGCACCCACGCTCTTTAGTCCCTCCCTACTCTCGCCATTAAATAAAATACCGATTTGGCAAAAATCTATATATCGCTGTGGTCGCTAATTGTCGCACCAGTCACCACCGTATCAACGATGACACAACGAACGTGCTTCTGCCGCGCGCGTGCGCGCGGTTCGTGTTCTGGAATCGGTGGAAAGACGTTATCTCCGTTGCCTGATATACAGGAGGTCGTGGGTTCGATCTCGACCCTGATGCCTGCTGTATGTTTGGAGTCTGCACGTTCTCCCTGCGGTCGTGTGGATTTTTCTCCCGGGTCCTCTGGTTTTTCTCTCCACATTTAGAATCAATGTGCGTGTAGAGTGTTTGGCTGCTTTACATTTCCACACGATAAGCCACTTACTTAGGCTATCATTTGTAGCCATGTCGCTTCTGGAAAAGAGCTATACAGCTGAGTGGGCCTTACACGGTTACATTTTTTTTGTTTAAAATCAGATCGTTTCTCGATTGTCGATTTATTTTTCCTTAATCGTGTTGGGAATCAATTATCATTTCCAAAAGTCATGGTATTAAAATCCAGTTGGGTTATATTTTTGATCTTAATCATGCTTGTTTTCCCAGAAAAGCCTCGCCGATTATCAAAACTTTTTCAAAGAGGGTCCTTCCAAAAGTCCTCGCAGTAGGAGGCAACGATTGCAATGTGTTTTTCCGATGAGTTGGTTGCTTGGTCAAAACTGCAACGTGCCATCGTAAGGCGCCAGGAATCGGGGATTCAACGAAGGCGCTGTAGGCACTTGGAGCGAAACGCCGCGCATCGTGCCAAAACAACAACGCGCGGTACAACCGGGGTAGAGCTGTACAGTGCAAAAGTAATGTTTCGTAAACTAAAGCTTTCGTGACTGCAGGAATTCATATTCTTTGGGTCTTTCGGTAAAGTCACGTAGATAGATTCAAAGAAAATAACAAAAAACTACGACGTTTCGATCGTTCCTGATGATGCTTGTGTTGCGATCGAAACGTCGTATTTTTTGTTATTTTCATTGAACCTATCTACGTGACTTTACCTAAAGACCCACAGAATATGTTTCGTACCCTGGTAAACACTGGTGTTTGGTCGACAGTGGCGGTGTCCACAGGACTATTACTTGCTCGTGTTGGGAATAATAATCCTGCCAACGCCAGCATAGTTGACCGCAAGTGCAGTGCCGTCGTACCGCACACCTGTCTTACGCTCGCCCTTTTCTCCCTCTTACCCCCCCCCGCCCTTGCTCGCGTCTCCCCAGCGAACGGCGTGTGCATGTTCAAATGCTCGGTGAGCAGAGACACGGAGTGCTGCCGCGTCGGGAAGCAGTCCTTCCTCATCACGCTCGGCGTGAACAGCGTCCTCTTCTGCTTCCCCACGCCCAACGGTGAGCGGGCGGGCGAGGGAGTGAATGGGTGGGCGGGCAGGTGAGAGGGTGAGCGAGTGAGCCGGTGGGTGGGCAGGTGAGAGGGTGGGTGGGCAGGTGAGAGGGTGGGCAGGTGGGTGGGTGGGCAGGTGAGAGGGTGAGCGGGTGAGTGAGTGAGCAGGGTGGGTGGTCGAGCAGGCAGGCGGATGGCAGAGTGGGTAGGTGAACGGGTGAGTGGGTGAATGACGGTGGGTGGGCAGACGAGTGAGTGAATGGGTGGGCGGGCGAGAGAGTGGGTGGGCGAGCAGGTGAGCGAGTGGGCGAGCAAGCGGGTCCCGCTAACGATTTCCGAACCTGTCCCTCGATAACCACAGACCTCGCTGTCGCGGCAACTGCCGCTCCGTCCGCTGGGTTGTGTCCGTATCGGACGATGGGACAGGCAGCACTTGCCACACACTGCATCTACAATACGCACACGCGCACGGTGGTGACTCAACCATGCACTATCCAGGCTCGGGCCTGCTTAGCGTTCCGTATTGGGCAGCCTTCCGATTGCGAGCCACCATGCTTCAACCGCTGCTTCCAACTCCGTTTGCCACACGGCACCGATGATCCCCGAATGATGGTGAAACCGGTCCTGTGCTCTCCTCCTCCGCTGTCTCTCTCGTGACAGAGCTATGCTCCTTCCACAACATCCTCAAGAACTGCCGCGGCCACAACCTGGAGCACTCGGTGTTCAGCGAGCGCACCGAGGAATCGTCAGCGGTGCAGTACTTTCAGGTGTGCGTCGCGCGCGTCGCGCCCCTACGGAGCGACGCTCGCTCTGTCCCCGGCAACGCCTCCCTTTACGAAACGTCGCCGATTATATTATCTTTCTGTTAAGGTCACGGTGTTATTTGGCGAACGTGTAAAGTTTTTTTTGTCATTTGTGCTCGTGCAGCAGCACCACGCAATTCGTTTGTGTTTTAGTCGTTTTGAGGATTATGCGGCGGCGAGGTATAAACGGCCGCTCTTGTCCTCCTCCTCCCGTGCGCAGTTCTATGGCTACCTGTCGCAGCAGCAGAACATGATGCAGGACTACGTGCGCACGGGCACCTACCAGCGCGCCATCCTGCACAACCACCTCGACTTCAAGGACAAGGCGAGGCCCTCCACATCCGTACATCCGCAAATCCGTAGCTCTGTATATCCGCACAGCCACAGATCCGTACCTCTGTACATCCAGACTCTTTCATCAATGATATGCTCTGTTCTGACAGAAGGATAAGAAAAGGGTGGGGGGGGGTGTAAACTTTGCAACTCTTGTGCGATGCAGTTGCGCGTTGCTCGTGATTAAACGACCAATTCATTATTCGATTGTGAGTAAAATTATGGGCTCCTCCTTGCTCCTTCCCACTCCTCTCCGCTCTGCCTACGTCTCCCATCTCCACCCCATTCCTCCCTGCTCCTTCCTGCATCTCCCTGCTCGCCCTGCATCTCCCCACCCCCCCCCGTGCCCCCCCCTTGCTCCTCGTTCCCCCCCCGCACCCCCCCCTGCTCCTACATGCACCCCCCACTCCTCCCCGTGACCCCCCCCGCTCCACCCCGTGCCCATCGCAGGTGGTGCTGGACGTGGGCTGTGGCTCGGGAATCCTGTCGTTCTTCGCCGTGCAGGCCGGCGCCCGCAAGGTCTACGCGGTGGAGGCGAGCACGATGGCGCAGCACGCCGAGGTGAGCGGCGAGTGAGGCCCACGCGCAGCTCCGTCAATGAAGACGCGGACGTTTCTCGTTCCCCCCC
>CM025644.2:4842003-4857847 GCA_014621495.2 Entosphenus tridentatus | reverse complement strand
CACCCCTCCCATTTTTGGATGCACGACGGACACAATAATCCCCTGTGCGCTGGTGGAACCAGGAGGTTCCTACCAGTATAATGATCACGTTGCCTTAAAAAACAAGTCGTGGGTTTTGAGCAGGCTGAATTGCTGGGAGGGATAATGGCCAAAGGTCGAGCCTTGCGATGGAATGGCAGCCAAAGTCGTGAAACAACGCCCAACGAGGACGACTTGACAAGCAGGCGCAACAATGGGATGAGCTCATGCGCAGGCACGAGATGACGCAGTGTGGCAATGCGAGACCACAGCAGTGTGAAGCAGCCTTCATCCCACAGCGGACAACGGTCGACGATTAATGTAACCGCAATTAAATTGCACGAGATGTAATTTTGCATACATACATACATGAATCTGACACCAAGGTCTGGAAACTGTGACAGGCTTTCGAGCAGTCCGGAGCTTGGCTCCACACCTCCGACTTGACTGCAAAATCTGCACGGTTTCTTCCAAAACGTTACCCTCTAGTACTGGTAGGAACCACCTGGTTCCACCAGCCTTCAGGGGAATTATTGTGTCCGTCTGTCGTGCATCCAAAAATGGGAGGGGTGGGGCTGGGTGGAGAGGGGAGGGTGGGAAGGGTGGGGCTGGTCACCCCGTGGTGCCCTTATAAAACTCAACGTTTAACCTACTCATGCCGGCTTGTAACCGCCCTCACAGCCGGCCATATTTGCGGAATACACCACGCCGCCGTTGACCCTGGCCATTGACCGAGCAACGTTCCTACCAGCTCCCTCCGCAGGAATGTGTTTTAAAGACGAACCACTGTGAAAAGATAAGACCTGGAGAAATATCAATTAAAACAATGGCCTCATTAATGTGTATTCTTTGGGTCTTTCGGTTAAAATATTCACACCACAAATGTTTTCAATCATTTATTATCAACAAAGCCTTCAAAATACAGATCACCATAGAACCGTATGTCCATGACTTACATGATTAAATACAAAACCTCTGCCTTTATTGTGAATTAAGCAAATTAATCGTTTTATCATCTACTTTATTAAATACACAGTTTGGTAGTTAGACGTCAATGTTAACGTTGCGTTTGAAAAGCTCCCCCACGCAGCAGCATGCACATAAGACTTACATTGTGTTACCACAAACTTCACCGGTGAGCCGAAGCAATGAACCTTTGGCAGTCGTTAACCGTAACAAATCACGTAATATTTAGACCTGCTATTATCTGGAAACGATTTTTTTTACGGGATAGTTCAATCGGGCCGCATTGACGCTGTTGTGGCTGTTTCAGTAACAACGGTCCGACAAGTCCATTCCAGCGTTGATCATAATTGTCGTGTTTACCTTCACCGACAATGCAGAAAGCCCCGGGGTGTGTGACATCCCCGAAACCGACTGTAAAGACGCATCTCAAGATCTCAACCTTTGTCTTTCCCATTTCAATCTACACGCCCAATGTCCCATTTTTAAACCAAGTTTCTGCTCTCCTGAATTTCACAATTGACCATGTCCGTAGTCGTCAGTGTCACAGCACGTGACCATATCACCCAGAACGAGTCCCACCTCCACGGGGACCTCTCAAGTGAAGGGCCGCAGAGCAGCCTGCATGGCGCTTGGAAGGGCAACCAACCGCACAACGAACTCCAGGAGGGCGCTTGCTGCGTGGCGACGTTGTGAGGGCGGCAGAGGGCAATGCAGCACAATCTATAGTTCTGGACCAGTAGTCCACCTCCTCTCCAGCGATGCCTCATGGCCCAATACAACTTACTCTTCGTAGGTCAACATGTTTCTCAACCCCCCCCTGCACCCCCTGTCCAATCTTCAACTCTATTCTTCCGTTTCACCGTCAAGTCCCAATCCTCGGCCACCGTTTCTTAAAGGCTTCAACAAGCACGTTAATCGGGGTCGCACAAAAACTCAGCACCATCATCATTTGCAGTGCCCAAGAAAATATTCTCACACACCCCCGGCAGAGTGGGCGTTTTGTGCCAAGGCCCTTTTTTGGAGGCGTGCACAGCCAGAAGGCAATGGACTTGCAGATGGAGGCAGCATACGGCAATGCTAAGAACAGGTGCAGTGTATTTGGTTCATCACTGTAAAGACACCACACAACTGTGAACCATTCATACCGTAGAATTGGGATATGCAATGTGGTCAGTTAATCAAATAAAAACTATTATTTTACAATAATACAGCACACCACTGAAATACAGGCATAATTCAGAGGTATGCCATGGCATACCCTGTTATTCTTATACAGATAAAATTGACCTGGTGGTGGTGGTGGTGGAGCAGTGGTGCAGTTAGGGACTTTGTTACAGTACAGGACTAAACGCAGCTAACGGCAGATCACAGCACGACTTTGACCACTTAAGTCTCGAGCTTTCGGGGGTGCGACTTTCATTTATATTTTTTCCTCTCTCAAATTTTAGCGGTCCCCCGCAGGCCCCTCCCCGTTCACACGGGGGCAGCGATATAAATCCACGTAGGGTTGTGTTGAGGACACTCCCGATTTGTGGAGTGTCCCAACGTGCTTAAGTTACGACAGATTAAGCTTTCATTACACCAGTGAAACTGGACACACCAAATCCAGTCAACGTGATGGTCATAACAAAATATACAAAAGTATTTCATTTGCTTCGGGAAGCTTGTTGTAACTTTCCTTATTTCCCAGCAAGACTTTTAAGTGGAGCGAATACATTTGTGAATTGGTGTGAAAGTTCAAAAACGGACTTTGACATAGGCATTATGATTTCGCAATCTGGCAAGACCCAGGGCGCCATGGTTCTCAGACCCCCCAACCCCACCCCACGATTCGTAAAAAAATTTAACTGAATTAAATCCCTCGTACAACTAAAATATACAATTATTTTCACATAGGGTACACATTCTTCTATTATAACGATACAGAAAATAAAAAGATAAGATATTTGTTTTTACCATTCCAGCCCACGGTAACAACGTACAGTAGTAGGTAAGTGGTTTGAATAGCGGAATCCATCGGCCAATCAGTCATCGGATAAATGATTCCCAGTTCAAAAGCCCATAACCCCCATGGATTAAGTATTACTTTACCGAGTAGTTAAACAAACCCATTACCTACTTATATACCGATGAGACACACACCCACCCAAGAGGAAACTGGAGTACCTGGAGAAAACCCTCACAAAAGGGAAAACCCCCCTCTCAAACAGACAAGACTCATCAGCAATCTGCTTCCCGCACTGCCAGCGACTGGCCACCTCCTCAACCTCCCCGGTTGGGAATCTCACAACCGCCACCAACCCCGGGCGGGAGGGGGGGGCCTACAGACGTGGAGCTTCATAGGCAAGGAACGAATCCACGTCACGATAAAAACGAATTGTCCCCTGGGCCAATTCCGTGGCGATTCGATCTGCCGGAGATTCTCGCCGTTTGTATAATCTCATTCTGTCTCATGTTTTTAAATATCCTAGCAGTTCACATCGGGCTTATCCTAGCAGTAACGCGCAAGGCTTTGTACTTACATTGAGCCCAATTTCCACAGGCGGTCGCCAACACACTCCCAACGCCGATTAGCATGGTTGGCTACGTAGGGTGCGAAAGAAGTTCAACATTTACATATATAGGAACATATATATTCCACCATCCTGTGCCGTGCACAGGATGGTGGGAAATTAATCATTTAATAATTATATTGTCGGGTGGGAGTGGGGGGCTTTTCCCATCCCCACCCCTCCGCCCTCTGGTACAGCCCTAAAATCAATCTGCTCCTGGATAAGGGCCCTTCCCCAAGGCGTCGCATAAAACGAGCGTGCAAACAGTAAAGCAACGCACGTGGTTGCTAGCGGTTAACAAATAATGTTTTAATCCAGGAATCATTACACTCCTGACCACAAAAGACACACGGTTAAAACATCTCCTGTTTCCCAGCAGCACCAGCTCAAGCGGAACAACTCACATTCCCCTCCTCTTACTCGCCCGCCCGCCCACAACAAACACGCGCTGAGGACCGCTCCATTTGCTCGCGCTGCAAACACAAAAAAGCCCCCCCCCCCCCCGCCCGCCGCCGGCTCAAAGCGTGTCATCGTTGGCCGGCGCCGGCACCCCGGCGAGGTCCAAGGCGGCGATGTGCACCTTGCGGTGCCGCGACAGGTGCGACGAGGTGATGAAGGCGCGGCCGCACTCGCCGCACTTGTACGGCCGCTCGCCCGTGTGCGTGCGCCGGTGCTGCGCCAGGTGTGCCGACTGCGTGAACGCCTTGCCGCAGAAGCCGCACTTGTACGGACGCTCACCCGTGTGGATGCGCCGGTGCATGTTGAGCTGTGCGCTCTGCGTAAACGTCTTGCCGCAGTCCTGGCAGTGGTACGGCTTGTCGGCCGACGGCTTCCACCATACGCCCACCACCTCGTCGCCGTCGCCGCCGCCCGCCGCCTGGCTCGGGCTGTGCTGTTGCTGCTGATGCTGCTGATGCTGCTGCGATGAGCCACCGCCCTTCACGGCCATGATGAGTTCCTCGAGCGTTTTGCTCTTGTCCGTTTTACCGCCGCGGTGAGCGGGTCGCGACTGCTGGCGGCGGCGTCGCGACGAGGCGGCGTTGTCGGCGAAGGAGGCGGCGCGGCGGGGGCCGTGGCCGTCTGCGTTCTGCTGTGGCATGGCGAGCCCGGGCTGGGCGCCCCCGCCCCAGTGGTAACCATCGTCCGACACGCCTTGCTCGTCATCTTCGCCTGTGCAGAGAGAGGGGAAATCCACAGAATTTGTCTCGGGACGCAGCCTGCGACTTAATTTCACGTGGTCCGCAGCCACAAGAGACCTACCACTTGGAAAAGACCCGAAATGATATTCATCCGTCAATGCAAGCATCTCGGTAAGGACAAGGTTCCCTGTCCCTGGGCTGGAATTAATCATTGCATTTGGCGTTAACTTGTAACCGAGACCAGACTCTACACCCACTTTCTCTTTTAGCGTCAGAGGTAAAATTGCTTGGTTCACCGATGTGGCAGTCACAGCTAAGATTCTGCAATGGGCGAGACCGTACAAATGAGCCGTGACAATTCAAATGACAATTCACGTGCGTTGTCGTATTTGGCTACTATAATTTTCGACGTGATAAGCCACTTCACTGGACTATCATTTGTGGCCAGGTCGCTTCTGAAAAAGAACTATACAGCTCAGTGGGCCTTACCTGGTAAAATAAAAAATTGTAGTAAAAAAACGAGATAAATAAAGCGATTTTTCTTCATTCAAGTCATCCAACGGCGGTTGGAGGGGAAGCGAACCCCATTGCTGGCCTCTCAAACCCTCCACCGCACAGCCTCCACCCCAAACCTAGCTCGTCACCTGGGAAGGCTTCGCTCTTGACCCTCCTCGGCAGGAAGCGGTAGCCACTGCTGCCGGCCATGTCGGCGGCATCAGGGTCGTCGTCGGTGGCGGTGGCGACGGCAGCGGCGTCGTCCACCATGGGGCTCCCGGCCTCCGCCTCCGCCTCTTCTGCGGGGACAAGGTGCGGGAGGGGATGCGACGACGAGTTGAGGATAAAAGAGGTGCAAGGTTAAACAGATGGGAAAACTCGCTCGGCTAAAAAGCATCGATGTACCGAGAGGCTTTACCATTTCTGGCAATAAAACGGAAGGTGCCAAGATGTTTAAACACCTTTTGCAAGACATCAAGTCTGCATTAACACCTGTTTTATTGTCTAAAAGGGTAAAACCGATGAGATTTTTTTCCTCTCATCATTTTGATACTGCCAAAAAAGTCCCATAGACATGATCGATGTGACGTGATCACCAAACCCGGGGGGGGGGGTATCAGACTTCTCGACCCTACGAGCCACGCGGCAAAATCCTCATCTGGCCGAGAGCCACGTGACACCACATTATACCCTACACGGCATCACTAAGATTAGATGATAATAAAAATTACGTCGACTTCTAACGTACACAGTATTCGCAACAGAGGCGCGAGGAACCACACGCAAGCAGGAAGGCAGCACCGCTAAGACTCGGCACCAACAACTGGCCAAGCTCTGCAGTCCTCCATATGTTAAGATGTTACCGGGCGATTAATGGGCATTTAAAAATGGGAGGAAATAGGAGCACCCCGAGGAAACACCCACGCGTGCGAGGGGGAACAACTATCCCAGATTTTCGCTGTCACCGTCTTCCGCTAGCAAGCCAGGGTATGACAACTCCTAGACGCCCACGGGTGAGGTGGGGTGGTAACAACAATGTGAAGAGGTAACAGGGTTAAACGACGCGAGCGGGTCAACGAGCCAATGTTACCTTTCCACGCGGCCTCAGTCTTGATGCGTCGCCACGACATCCCCGTCGCTTGCTGTCCGGCGGGGTCACGGGCGGCGCGAGCGGCAACGGCACGAGACTCCACCCCCAGTGCTGAGTGCGGAGGAAGGGGGAGGGTGAGGCGGGGGGGAGGCACGGTTAAGGACTGTGGCATCAAGCCACGAGACATTATTAATAACACACCATCGCAATGTGGTTCGCCTGCTTGCCGTGTGCTCGTTTGACGATGCAACGACTCGGTGGTAGAATGTGTAGCTAATCGGTGGCGTTCAGGCTCGGTGGTGTACTTCGGTGGTATAAATTTCGATTTAAAGCTTTCATGACTGCAGGGATTCATCTTCTTGGTTCTTTCCGTAAAGTCACGTAGAAGGGAAGTAATAAAATAATAAAAATAAAACATAATAAAATAATTCTCACGACGTTTCGGTGGTATAGTTCAGCGCTACAATTTTGGTGGCAGAGATGTCGAGTGGTGTGATCCAGTAGCGCAGCGCCCTGGTAAAGAAATTGCCTCAACGGTTACCATCATGGTACGGTTTTGTCAGCGCGGTTGGCGGTACGTCGCGGCTCTACGGCAAAGTTTCACGGCGCGGCAGTGCGGACCCAGGAGACCCTCACCGGCGGTGGCAGCATCTGTGTTGGGGCTCCCGTCCGTCCACGCGTTCTCCTCGTCCCACTCGGCCCCCGCCATCGCCGTGCCCTCATCTTCGTCGTCAGGCAGGTACACCTCGTCACCGTCCACCGGACCTACGGCGAAGACGTAGCATTCACGTTGTCAATTTAGTTTTCCCATCCCTCCATCCTTGTGCTACTGGTGACATACAAGTACAGTAAAATGTCTCCAAGGGTAAGCCTGAATTCAAGATAGGCCAGAGTGGAGAAGGTGAAAGGGAGGTGGGAGACGTGAATGACATTCGGGGTGGAAATAACGAAGAGTACTAAGAATGGCGGAGGCGTCGTATTGAGGACGAAGTTAGGGAGGTGATGGATGTGTAAGAGGAAGTGGCGAAAGTAGGACAGGGGTGGTACCGCTCATAATGATGGAAGTGTTGGACAAAGTGGAGTTGGTGAAAAATGGTGGTAAGAGCGGCGACAGAAGAGGGTTAGTGAAGCAGATCATTGGGTAATGCCATTAACAGATTACATGTCAGTCAAGGCAGAAACAACTAATCAATCATGTTCAACTTCAAAATCGTAATTTTTCATTTTGTGAAACGATCAATCCATTTGTTTTCTTCTTAACTGGTGTACCAACGAGCAATGTATGGAGAACTTATTTTGCACCGTACGTAGTCAGCCACCAGTCTCCCTCTCGCGGTCTAACGAATCGTCACGATTTGTGCTCGCAGGTCAATTCAAACATCCACTCTTTTTTCCCCAACATACTGATAGGTGTAGCACCTCAGGTGGCTGCAAGGGTGATCACATCAACCGCACTATGTGCAACAAAGGTGAGGCCAGGTAAACATATGTTTGTGGAATGGCCAGCGAAAGGA
The DNA here is from genome assembly GCA_014621495.2 of Entosphenus tridentatus. NCBI lineage: Eukaryota > Metazoa > Chordata > Hyperoartia > Petromyzontiformes > Petromyzontidae > Entosphenus > Entosphenus tridentatus. The sequence continues at coordinate 4,850,073 of CM025644.2, read as the reverse complement.
GAGTTGAGACAAGGTGGAGAAAAAAGAGGTAATGAGGAAGTGAGGTCACAGCAATTAAAATGTTATTATTTTTATTTTCTATCTGCATGACTTTACCGAAAGAACCAAGAATATGAATTCCTGCAGTCACGAAAGTAAAAAAAATGTCATGGCAAGTCTGCGTGCTCTCACACAAAAGACAAAGACCCCCATAAAGTCTTAACACAGACTGTTGGGGCAAGTGCTTTTAACGAGCACCTATGCAGGCCTACACAGCACACGAGGGGATGGGTGGCCAGTACCACGCCCAGCCGCCTTTTTCTCCCCAGTGGCAATGTTTGCACATTGCATCAGGTACTCATTTAAGGCAGAGTCGACCTAGGGGAGGATCAGGATCAGGACCGGTTCGGATAATCATCACTGGCGTTGGCCGTGAGCGGGAATCGAATTCAAGTCGCTTGCTTTTTCTAGCTTAGCGCGGCCTGCTTACCGCTACGCTGCCGCTTTCTCACACACAACTGCCATTGGCCACAAAGTGGCGGTGACGTCACCACGACGCTTGTGCCAAGCCATGTGCACCTTGAGGCCACACACACACACACACAGACTGACGCACCATCATCATCGTCGTCATCGTCGTCGTCGTTCAGGAGACCTCCATGGTTCGCCGGATCCAGGAAGGTGAACCTCTTGGCCGATTCAAGCAGCTCCTGGCTCAGGCTGTTGAGCGTCGCCACGATGGCCTCGAGCACCACGGCGATCGCCGACTGTGGCGAGAACTGCCCCTGGCCGCCGATACGACCGCGGCGCGGCCGCTTGCCGGCGCCACGCGCCGTCATCACCACGCCGGACACGATGCGGCGCAGCACGGCGTAGTGCGCGAACGGCAGCTTCTCGCGAGCAAAGCGGAACAGCTCGGCCGTCACCTGCGCATCCTCTGCGCACGCCAGAAGCTCCTCGTAGTCGGTGATGCCCAGGTCGCGCTCCATTGCCTCGGCGAACTTCAGCTTCATGCCCTGCGAGGCGAGCCACGCCGGGAAGTCCTCGTGCGGATTCGACATTGCCACTTTGGAAGCCATGGGGCGCGGTGGGTTTAAGTCGAGTCACCTGCGGGAGGGTGGGGGAGGGGTGGAAACGTGACGGTGCTGCGAACCGTTGCGACGCGTGCTCTTCAGCGATCAGACGACACCGGTGACGGAACACAACGCTGCCAACTGTGAAGTGTGCATCATAAATGTGGACATCGGACAGAGGTGGTGGAATGCAAGCCAGCGCCGACGAGGTAATTCCACCAGCTGCCAAAGGGAGGAGGGAGTGCAGGGTGCGATATTTGCTGATGTCCGTGCTAATTGCGGCACACGCTCATCAGTAATCACGCACCGTAAGACTGCACACAGCCAACTCTGTTCAGACAACCCCAATGATTGACACTGCGTTGGAAGCACTTCAGTAGTGACTCGACAAAAGGGCTGTACGTTATTATTATCATCGTCAACTGTTAGCTATGAATTATAAAGTGGACAGTGACAAAATGGAAAAGCTCAAATAATGCAGCGATTTCCATCACCTGCCAAAGGGAAGAGCTGTCGCATGCTGTGAATGTTGAGGATGGAGCTAACAGCGGCACATGCTAATCAGTAATCATGTACCGTAACCGTGCGTACTGCCAGCCACGCAGTACGGAACAGATACATCGACATAAACGAAACGTAGGAGAAGCTGCAATAAGCACAGGCATGCTTGGCATTTACATTGCGAGACAAAACGAGGAATGCACGAATCAACCAGGGAACGTCACTGTGGCTGTTGAGAAGCGTTTGCGTTTATTATAAGTGGGCTTGGGCTGGACGTGTTGCAAGAATGGATAATTGCTAATGGACGAGCCCAGTGATGGAATGGCAGCCAGAGAAGAGAAGGCACCCAAAGAGCATGTCCTGCAAATATGATGATGATGCAGCGAGATCAAAGATCAGCAGCTAGATGGACGTTTCGTCGTGTGGCCATGAAGAACGGTAACGGGTTAGAAAGGCCTCAATTCAGCTGTGGATAAATCATGGCTGATGATTTTACATTACGGGGTGAACCTGGTGGGAGTGCTGACACGGTGGTTCGTTCACTGCACCTGTTGGACCCGGTTCTCGCCAACATTGAAATTAGCCCCCCACCCACCCTCGTCACTAACCTGCACTGGACCAGTATGGGAAGCCCTTCATCCAGCAGTGGAGTGACAAACGGCCGTAAATAATAAAACAATGCGGATGCAGTTGCAGTGTTATTCTTTGCTCTTAACGTCTTCAAATGACTGACTGCCTCGTGTATGACCGAGAGTGGCTCAAGTAGGAGCTCTCGAGAAACGATCAATGCGTGAGACTGGCCCAGCCTCGGCGTGACTGGTCAGTTTCGGCATGAGAGTCGGGGTTCAACAAAGGCTGCGTGGAGGGAGGGAAGGGGATGGAAGCGAGGGGTGGGGGTTACCTCCTTTTCACGTATTTTTACATCCTGGAGCGGGAACGTTTTTTGCGACGTTACAATACATCACGTGGATTTGTACGGCGTTTGAGATGTGACTGCATCTCAAGACGCTGTTACAGAAACGGTGGAGCGTGTGTGTTTTGTCGACCGGAAGCATCCCCAGTAATGGGGGGGGGGGAGAGGTATCGGGCGTGGATGGGTTTGAACAGGGGCAGTCGACAGTACGGATTGTTTGGGAGGAAATAAGTCCAATACTTTTTAGGGGGCAACAGGAGAACGAACGACCCTCCCCACTGTGTGAAGGTTGACTTGAAACTTCGACGGGCTTGGTTGTTTGAGCGGAAGGGAGTGCGTGGAGGGGAGAGTTAGAATGAGTTGAGATGAGGGGGGGGGTAGTAGATAAGTGCGTGGAGGGAAGCTGAATGAGATGAGAGGATAGAGAGCGGGTACGAGTGTGTGGAGAGGAGACGAGTGAGGCGAGTGCTTGGGGCGGAGTAGTGTTGTAAGGGAGAGGAAAGGAGAGCGCGTGGAGGGGGCGTAGAGTGTCGAGTGAGATGAAATGGGAGTGGTGGGAGAGTGCGTGTGTGCGGGGGCTGTGCAGGAGAGAGGCATGTCACAGGGGGTGACTTTAATGGAGGGATCTTGAAGACGGCGAAAGGTCTCGCGGCGTGTCCGCTGTTGACGTCAGACCCGTCTGGCCATAGCGAGTCCGGCAGCAGCAGCACGCGAGACTTGAGGAACGACGGCGGCAAAACGAAACCCCGGGGGGGGGGGGGCTTACTGCCAACAGAACGAGCCACGCTGTGCATTATATTAATCGGCGTGGCTACTCCACTGCTAGACGAATGTATCCCCAAAGACGGAGGCATCCCCATCTATACAGAGTGCGCCATTCGATAATCAGAATGTTCATTTACGACTGGAGGAATCTGAAGAGCATTGAAGCTCCTTGGGACGTCGCACCCCCAGCAAGGCTCCCATTCTCCTCGACCGACGGCGCCGTCGTCCGCGTGCATCGCCAGGCGCGTGAGGGCTAAATCCACGATGGCCGAGACGGCCTCCCCCCTCTCCTCTCTCGCCGTGGCCCACGGCTCACGATCAGCGGCCAGCGACCAAATCGAAACCGGCCCCGTGGCCTCCATCGCCACTTGACCCCCCCCCCACCCCGCGCGCTCGCACCCCAACACCGCGGCAAAGCGAATGGGTGGGCGCTCGACGCGCGGGGCCAAACGACCCGCGAAGACCGACGCGAATTGTAATGCTGCATGGGGAGCTGCGGCAAAGGCGTCGTTTTAAAAACGTGAACAGCCAAAGCGCCTCGGCCCTCGGGCCCCCCGCCGCCGCATCCTGACTCGAGCCTAGGCGAGCAGGCCGCATCGCCGCCCTCTGCGGCCCGTCGCGCGAGGCCTCCGCCTCTGCTGCCGCCTCTGCCGCCGCAGCCGTCGCCGCCACGTCCCCCAGACACCGCCGCCGCTGCCGCGCTTACGGAGGTGAGGCTGTGGAGGGGAAGAGCTCACCAGGGAAGGCCGCGGGGGGGGTCGAGGAGAGACCCTGAGGAGCGGGGCTCGAGGAGACGCGGGCGGAGGAGGCGCGCGCGCGCCTTTGTCCTGAGGGGCGGGGCTGGGATTGTCACTTACGGGAGCCGGGGAGGGCCATGGGACCGGGGGGGGGGGGGGTGATAGGGGAAAACGCGATTTTTAATTCGATTTTCCCCCTTTTTTAATCCTAGAAAGCGACTCGGGAGGTGTTTTGAGTCGACACATATTGAACGCACGTTGAGTTGCATCGGGCTCATCGGGAAATTGGCTTTCCTCGAACGAATTTGTTTAAGAGAAATAAGCGAGCCTGACTCAAATGTGCCGTATGTTGTTGCTAGCTGCTGCTCTTGATTGGTTCCATTCGAAATGTCTTTGAAATTTTGTGTTTAAATTTGGCCTGATGTAAATAAGGCCAATTTTTTTTATTGTAATTGGCCTGATGATGTAAATCAGGCCACGCTTGCAAACGAGACAATGTGTTGTTGTGTGTTCTCAACGGCGCATTACATTTAATCTCCTGGTTTTTATAAGCAAACACATCGCAGTGCTCGTCCCACGTGGGTTCTCATCAGCAGGTCAGGGCTCGGGAACCAGCGTTGCTGGTCGACAAAGCCTCAATGGCTTTCTTCAGATTCCTGCTGCATTGGAATGTTAAGTAGGCCTCGGCAAGGCAAGGTAATTGACCCTTTTTACCGGCTAAAAGGGTAAAGGTGTCGACATGCCGAGGGGTACCGTGAACACCTTGTTTACCTACTACCTTGTTTACCGTAAACACCTTGTTTACCTTGTTTACCTACTAGCCTGTTTACCGCTCGCAAAAAGCTCCGTGGCGCAGTCCGTGGCCTCCATTAAAACTTGTAATCATCGAGAGTATTCAATAGATGAATAAAGCGTTCTCCCGAGTAGCATTTACCTGTTATAAACCTTGTTCATGTGTAGTAGTAACCACAGTAATTACCCTGTAATCGGGTCATTTGTATGGGGTAAGGGTAAAGGTAGGCTCGTTGCTTTTGACCTTTGACCTTTCCTTGCTAAAGGTTAAAAGGTAAGGGTCGAGTGATTGTATTGCGGTAAGGTAAAAGGTAGGGTAAAGGTAGGCTCGTTGCTTTTGACCTTACCTTGCCGAGGCCTAGTACTATGGTCGACTCAATGACTGGGTGTTTTTTGGCAGAAACGTGGGTTAATGACTCATATAGAACCAAACCGGGTTACGACAACTTGTAAATTCGTCTTTAGTTGTATTTAACTCCGGTCGTTTTCGCAGCGGCTTCTGGCTATCGCCATCGAACACAGGCGGTGGTCACTGGATCGTGTGCTTTCAGATGCGCTTCCGCGGCCGTCTGGAACGCTCTCCCTTGCGATGTCAGGAAGCCGCTGGAGCTGTGCACTTTTAAATCGTCTCGATTAACAATCTCATTTTTATCTTTCGCTTGTTGCCCTTCCCCCGCACCTCTGACTGGCACGGTTGGCTACGTACGGTGCGAAAGAAGTTCAGTGCACGCACGGCAAGTGGAACGTGCGCGTGGACCACGGAACAATTGCAATTCAGGGACGTCGTATTTTGGGTGCGAAGAGAGACGGGGCAAAGCGCTTGGGCAGAACTTGTTCGCTGGAAGGGATGGTCGAGACTAAAGACGGAGTTGGAATCAAGGGGTGAGGCGGCAGGGGACATGCCCAGGTGTACACCCTCCGAGGAGATAGAGCAACGAGATTAGCGCGTATCCAGCTCATACGGATTGTTACGTCGTGAGACTGAGGGGTAGTGACGGCTTGGGGAAGCCTTCATCCGGCAGTGGATAGATCACGGCTGATAATGGGATCAGTCACTGCTCAAACGAGCGTTAGGGACTGTGGTCATCTGCCCTGGCAGCCCTGAATCACCACCAGCATCATCAGCAGCAGCTATCATCATCCTACTGCTGGATGAAGGCCTCCCCAAAAAGTCCCCATCAATCGTGAAAGCCAGTGGTGGAAATTCCACGTTCCCTTGGCAAGAGCCCAGTCAACTTGGTAGGAGAGCCACCGATGATTTAACACAATTGATGCTACTCTTTTTGACACCTTTAAACCAATATGAAGTTATAAACAAACAGTAAAGCACAGCGAAAAAATACATAATTGTTCTCCTTTATTGAAACTATGCAAGTTACACAGACGAGGTACATTACTCAAACACATCCTTCTATGAAGCTATACCCGAGCGATAACACTGCTGATAAAGAGAAAGAGGAATTAACCTAAGGTTGACTGCGAAATTGAGAGGCGGCGGGGGTGGGAGGGGCGGGCTACATAAAACAAACCAGAAACAAATCTTCAATAATTCGCACCCGAGCGAGCAGTGCGGTGAATGTGTATCATGGTGATCGGCGATATCATAAATGTGTCACGTGGCTCGTCAACAGCTTTGTCCCATTCGTCCAAACTCCAGGGTCGGGGTGCCACTTGAAGCAGAGCCAAACAGCTTTCCCCTTGTCATCTCTTCACCTTACGAGAACCACCGTCCTTTATTTAATTCACGATACATGTTTCACCTCGATAACCCCTTCTGATTGGAACATCTCATACGCAAGGGTGTCCAGGGTTATCAATTGACACAATCTCTTGCACGGTCCCGACACAATTCCTGGACAAGACCCTGACCAAGCCCTTCCCTGCTGATCTGCAGGACGCCGTAATTTAATCGAGACTCGGGGAGACCTGTATCACAATCGAGTCTTGATTGAGAGTTGGAGAAGATCGGGGATTTTTTTGGAGCATCCGAGTTTTGAACCTTATGGCGGTACCCTGAGTAACCATAGTACCCCGGCTCTCGCACAATGTCCGTGATGCAGTCACTTTTAGTCTGCTGATGGTCGGCGATGCGGCAATGGACTCATCTCGTCGAGCTGTACACGATGCACCACTACGGTGCGTAACCGCGAGCGTTCAGGGTTTCGGCGCAATCGTCCTCGCTGCGTTTCGACATCGCGGAGTGGCACCGATTTCGGATTGATTGGTACCCCAGTCGCGGAGTGAAGTCCACCCCTGGAAAAAATAGTGTCCCAGAAATAAAATATTTAATTGCCTCGGCCGTTTTGTATTATTTGGTACCCCGGGGTATCGCCATAAGGATCATTGACTCGCCAAGACTGGGTGTCAGTTTGGAGTCTTGATGAATAGTAAGAGAAAGATGATCGCAGGATCAGGCTTGATGTCAATCTTATTCTTTCGTATGACAAGGCGGGGGGGGGATAAGTACGGTACTTTTTTATTGGTGTCACGTTGAGCTGTTTTTATTTTACCAGGTAAGGCCCACTGAGATATCCATCTCTTTTTCAGATATGACTATCTTAAATGATAGCTTATCATCATGTGGACATTTATAGCAGCCAAATACTCTCAACGCGTGATGTTGATTCTAAATGTGAAGGTAAAAACGGACGACCCGGAGAAAAATCCTCACAAGTACGAGGAGAGAGAGAGACAAACTCCAAATATACAGCAGGCGTCAGGTTCGGGATCGAATCCATAACCTCCTGTATACCAGGCGAGGTAGTTAACATCTCCTAGCCACCGTGGTGCTTCCGAGTTGAATTTTTATTTTACTTTTATTAATTTTAATTTAAAAAAATATTTTTTACCTACCTGACTTTACCGAAAAAAACCTAAGAGTATGAATCCTTGCAGTCACGAAAGCTTCAAATCTAGAATTGAATTTTAAGGTAATTCAACCAATCCAAGGCGGCAGTGGACGCTGGATGGATTGCAGCGATACTGCCAGGGTGTGTGTGGATGGCATTGATGAACCATTTAACACGTAGGCTTTCGCGACCAATATTATTCATAATAAACGTTTTTGGGTTAGATCGCGTTATTTATAAATGTGTCGTAACCCTCCACCACCCGACACGGCCAATCAGCAAAAAAAGTGTCACGTTGACAAAAGACAAATAGTTCACTACTTTAGCCCACCAGCAAAACGTCGTACTACTCAAAAATTGTAAATGTTGTGGTTTCACTCTTCAACACACCGGTGGGCTAAAGTAGTGAACTATTTTGTCTTTTGTCAACGTGACACTTTTTTTGCTGATTGGCCGTGTCG
>CM025644.2:4822693-4841603 GCA_014621495.2 Entosphenus tridentatus | reverse complement strand
CGAAACGTCGTGAGAATTGTATTTTATTATGTTTTATTTTTATTATTTTATTATTTCCCTTCTACGTGACTTTACCGAAAGAACCAAGAAGATGAATCCCTGCAGTCACGAAAGCTTTAAATCGAAATTTAATTAATAAGCCGTTCATACAAAAAATTGTATTGCTTCAAAGGAGGCAATTAATTTATGATTTGATACCGATTTTGATACAGGCATGCATTGTCACCGGATCTGAGAACGTGTGCAAAATTTGGAATTGATTAGACAACAGGAAGTCGACTAACTTTTGATGACAAGATTTGACCACGACAAACACAAGTGAAGTTAAATAAAACCGTTGAAAAAATAAATCTCGTTTTGTCCTGCCTCGCTCGTTCCATGAACCTGAAGGAGACTTACTGTTTGCATGCACGTTGAATAAATCATAAATAAGCAATCCTCGCGCGCTCACTTTTTCACTGCACGTACTGAGAAGAGGCGCACAATCTGTAGTGCACCATGAACTCACCCTCCTGTCCCATCTCGCTATGAAACTACAGATCTGGGAAGCTCAACGGGGACACGTGGCGCGAGCTGGCAGACACTCACCTCCCTCAGCCCTGCCCCACTTTGACGACGAGCCCTTGCCCACACAGCGAGTGGCCTCCCAAGTTCTTGCTGACGCTCGCCCTGCCGACTCCTCTGCCAACCCCACCCACGACTCAGCTAGCACCGACTATTTCCCTGTACCATGAGTTGAGCGTGAGGCCAGAAAAACGTATGGCAAAACCCCCAACGGTAAAAAATTCTTCCAACGCCGGGATAGACTTTCTGAAAGCAGGTCGTTTGATGACTTTAATCTCACTTGAATAGTGCACGACACGTAACTCACTCGCACACACAAACATGGCTCAACCCGCGACAAACACCCACAGCTCCGGCACCCAACCCCAGCCGTCATCACTGCTCGTAGCCGTGACCTGGGCTGCCGTGACTGCCGTGGCTGGATGGTCCCATTGCCATCATCGGCAGCGTCGCGTGCGGCGCCCTTGCATGGTGGCCGCCGCCGCCGCCGCCGCCCCCCGTGTGTCTCTTCTTGTGGTGCGCCAGGTTGGACGTGGCCGCGAAGCGTCGGCCGCACACGCGACAGCGGTAGGGCTTCTCGCCGGTGTGCGTGCGCGCGTGCAGCTTCAGGTAGGAGCTGAGCGCGAACACCTTCCCGCACTGCTCGCAGCGGTACGGCTTCTCGCCCGTGTGCGTCCGCGCGTGCCGGGCGTATGCCCGCGCCCGCGTGAACACCTTCCCGCACACGGCGCAAGCGCAGGGGCTCTCGTCCGGGCGGGTCCGCCGTCCGACGCTACCCGCAACACCGCCGCCGCGATCGGTTGGATCCAAGGACAGCGTGGTGGCGGTGGCGGCGGCGGTGATGTAGGCCGATCGCTGGGCACAGCTGGGCTGACCATCATACGGCGCGGCGGAATGGTGCGGGTGCGGAACGTTCCTGTGCCGCAGCCAGCTAGTGCCGCGTTGTTGCTGGGGGGCCGCTGAGGAGACGGTAGGGAGCTGAGCAGAGGCTGGGTGGCAGGGGGGGCCGCGCAGGTGAGGGGTGTTGGGGTCCCGGGGGCACTCTTCAAGCCGGACGGCTGACGGTAGAAGGGGACACGCATTAAGACTCAGGCAGATTTCACACGTAAGGCAAAGTTGCAAGACTAGGAGCGAGGCTGTCTGCTCGGTGAAGTCATCGATCAGTTCACCGCTCTACGAGGCATCGGTACGACGTGTAGCCTTTGACGTATTTTGTGTTAAGCGCTGTGGCCAGAAATACACCCGTCTGCTTTGTCTCCCTGCTTTTTAGGTAAATTGATGTTTACACACCGCACCAGGTACTCATTTAATGCCGAGTCAACCTGGTGGAGAATCTAGGACTGGTTCTGATACCACTTAACACGAATTGCTGTTGACAGTGGCCGGGATTCAAACTCTGGTCGCCAGGGTTGTATCGCTCTAACCACAACACCACCACTCCCCACACACACGTGCAAAGACAAAGATCCCCTCATATAGCCTTAGACTGTTGGGGCAAGTGCGGTTAGCAAGCACCTATAAAGCCGGCACGGTACACGAGGGGGTGGGTGGTCAGCACCACACCCGGCCGCCTTTGTCTCCCCAGTGGCAATGTTTACACACCGCACCAGGTACTAATTTAAGGCTGAGCTGACCTAAGGGAGGCACAGGACCGGTTCGGATAATCAACACCGGTGTTGACCACGAACAGGAATCGAACTCAGGTCTCTGGGTTCGTTGCGCAGCGCGCTAACCGCTACACTACCGCTTCCCACACACATGGGCACACACGTAAATGTACACACACGTATGGGCACACACGCATACAGACAAATTATAACCTCCACATGCCACTTGGGTCATACTTCACTGCGCTTGTCGGTGTGGGTTGGTGAAAGCAGGGAGTGCAGACGGAGTGTAGTACAATACCACAGTGCACTCTCCTTATGCTGATACCGTGGCCCCACAGCTTGTCCAAGCACTATGCAGGCCCAAGCCTGCTTAACTTCCGAGATCTGACAAGATCGGATGCATTTCGGGAGATTTGTAAATATGCAACCTTACGTAAGTTTTTTTTAATTTAACCAGGTAGGGCTCACGGGGTCTTAAGACTTTTTGATGAGGGTCCTATGTTTGGTGCGTTTGTGTGTGGGAAGGAACTGTGGCACCTGAAGAAAACCCACACACAGGAGGAGATAACACAAAATATCTGCACTGATAGGTTCAGCATCCTACTTGCTGTACGGCATGGCCAGCTACCTGGCCACCTTGTAGCCCAGTGGGTATGGCATCTCACACACGTAATGATCTTTGTGCAGTCCGCCAACGAGGCTTCTGAATCAACGGATCGCAGACATGCACCAGCCACCAACACTGTCGCCAACAATTGCCAACATAATGATGACGTATCTTTAAGAAAGTACCGTGCATTTTTATTATTTTTTTAAAATCAATACCACCAAAGGGGGCCAGAGGCGCGTGAGATTCGACCGTTTACACGCGGAAACTTTTACGCCTTGAAACTAAAGTTGCAGGAGACGTTATTTCACGGGTGTGACACAGTGAATGGGCCGCAGGAGAGAGAAACACGTGGCACTGCAAAGGTGAATATTTAGAGACGGACACTTATGGACACCCCAATTAATTGAGTTGCCCAGTGTTTGTAGATGCCACTATCATTAAGCAAGAGGGCCCTCTGCCTCTGGTGATCACAGTCTGCTCTCGAATATGCGAGGTAATGGAGGGTTAGGAGTAGCCTGCACGAAAAGCAAAACACGGAAGCGCTTGTTTAATTTAGACGATACACGAACGCATGTAACCCAAGGGGGAATGGGGGGGGGGGGTGAAGATATCGAATTTAATATAATTTAACTTTTTATTTCTTGAAAGTGCTCGGTTTAACTTGCCGACTTTGTTTACGCTCACGTGGGCACCGAATCCCGGACCCTGGCCGAGTGAGGAGCAGCTAATTTGTAAACCACCGGGACGTACTGTCGGGTTGTACCGCGAGCTGTTCAGGCGCAACGTCCCGCCGAACACAAGATCTACGCGGTAAACGTTCAAACCGGCGTGCATAAAAAATTCTTACCATTTATTTCATAATCACAGTTAATACGCAACTCCGATCATCATCTGCCCATGGATAAGCGGGCTGTTTAACTGTGCGATTACGAGGAATGTAACAATTCGCCGCCCTCCAGCGACCCGATTGTCACGATTCGGCATCATGATTACATCCGAGAATTAATGATTACGCTCGTCTCATTTGTATTGCCTGTCTCGTAAAATATTTACTTTCAATTTTTCCGCGAGCATCGGCAATACAATTTGTACGCAATGCGCGCACATGACAAACAATGGACTCGGGTGAACAATTCAATGCACGCATCGGGAAAATAAGAATCGATTTGAATCGATGGGTCGTGACATACTCTTTGGTTCTTTCGGTAAAGTCACGTAGGTGAAAAAAAATGAAAATAACTAAATTAAATCACGACGTTTCGGGCGGAACACAAGCATCCATCATCAGGTGGGGACAACCAACAGCGAACACAGCGTGACTTTACTGAAAGAACCAAAGAGTATGGATCCTTGCAGTCACGAAAACTTCAAATCTGGGTCGTGACATGCCTAATGATGACACAGCTTTACACAACCAGCGTTGCGAACATATGAATGGCAGTCAGTCGGATGAGTTTACTGGTCAACAATACAACTGCATGCATTTTTTAAAAATTTCCATCAACAAAAGTGGCCCGGAAATTGGTCCCCTGGACCTGAGCTGCGTGCAAGTGTGAGATAGTATTTTGACCCACACAGATTTCTGACCCCAGGGGTCAGAACAATAAATAGTATTTGAACCCTCCACTGTGATAGTTCAACTCAGTGGGGCGGCAACACGGCCTAGGAGTTTTTAATTTGTCGCAGACGTTCACGGTTTGAGATCCAGCGGCCCCTCTGGTTATCACCACGGTTGTGTATTGACCCTAAACTTCACAGCGGACAACAATAAAGAACCCGCGATATCATTCGCAAGAGGAGGCCGCCGTGTGCCGGCGTCATGGGACACATTTTCAAAGTTACCGCCAAACTTGCTCCATTGGGATGATACCAAACAGCAGCATTCACCAGCCCCCCTTACTGCGAAAACTTGGCAGGACCCTTCTGATAACGAGTCATGACACTCAGCGAGGCTTTGCTGGGTAAGCAAGCGGAATAAATTACATGGCCAGCCAATTTGGGTCATTCACCAATGTAATACTGTAGGGGAACTGGCCTATAGTAGGTAAAAAAATTAAATTAAAATTAATAAAAGTAAAATAAAAAATCACGACGTTTCGGAGGCAACACAAGCGTTCGTCTTCAGGTGGAACCGTCACAGCATGATTGCTGTATCTTTACTTGATCTTTACTTGAAACAGCAGTCGTGCTGTGACGGTTCCACCTGAAGACGGAAGCTTGTGTTGCCTCCGAAACGTCGTGATTTTTTATTTTACTTTTATTAATTAAAATTGTATTTTTTACTTACGTGAATTTACCGAAAAAACCTAAGAGTATGAATCCTTGCAGTCACGAAAGCTTCAAATCTAGAATGGCCTATAGTACTTTAAAATAGACAAAGCCAATTTGTAGGTTGCAACAAAAACCTTCGGGCGGACACGACCCTCAATTGGATTCTTACCCTGGGGTCCAAATTCTAGGCGTCAAAATACTATCTCATGCCGCAATCGCAACAGCATTTCCTCGTCTTTGTTATCGCTGGGAGGAACCGTGGCACAATTATCACAAACAAGGGCCCTTTCAGTGACCGGGCACGTGCTACGATGCAGGACCAGCACGACTGCACGCGTGGGCATTTTGCAAACAAAACAATCGAAATGTACAGGCTAACCGCGTGGACACCACTGATACCGCTTGCATAAAACACCTCAAGGGAAGACACCAGTTGAAAACGAATCGCTCTTTATCGTCTAGATCAGGGGTGGGGGGGAAGCGACTACCTGTAAGCTGACATTATTTTACAAGGCCCGTGACCACACGAGGCCTGGAACTTTGAAAGGGCCTGCAAACGATACTTATCCGTCGCTGCGAGCATCTTCGCTGCGCTTATCGTGAACGAGAATGGGAGTGCATTCGAGGTGAGCAACACTGTCCATCAAGTCCCCTGTTTGTGTTTCAAATACTGTAGTTCCAAGCACGAAGATTCATTCCAACTAAACTTTACACGGGCTAGGACTGAATAAGGTTTAGTGTCAACAAACATGCGGTTGGCCGCCACTGGAAATTAACATATTCTGTCCTCAGTAAGAAACAGTTTCCCCCACCAATTTTGTAGATGTATAAATGTCAACAGCAGCCTGAAGCTATTAATTATAAAGTAATTTACATTCATGGCCAGATGCGCGACTAAATCAAGGCATGCTTTTTTCAATTTACCGCAGAGTGCCTGCCCTGCATTTACGACGGGATGTGTGGTGCATTCTGGAAGCGTGCACTACAGTGACGTCACAACACGTGGTGCATTGTGGGAGCCAGACACATTAAGTAAAATGGAGACCGATAGCACTTGTTGTGGAATTTAAAATGAGAAGTAGGGGGGAGTGCTTGTTCTGGGCAAAAATTATTGATGTTATATTCAGCTGCCTCAATGCTGCCAGCCAATGTTATTTGAGTAATGAGGCCAATTAGTCGTGATGACCGTCCCTGCAGATTTGTAATAAGAAAAGCAATCCTTATGTACGTACGTATGTTTAACTTCTTTCGCACCATACGTAGCCAACCGTGCCAATCGGAGGTGCCGGGGAAGGACAACAAACTTAAGACAAAAATCCGTTCTAAAAGTTTTATGAACTTACTGCCGCCAACTCCGAACCCTTACTCTTAAATCTTAACCCCTACCACGATGAGTTGTTTTTTGTCATTCCGCTCCTTTACCCAGGAAAGCCTCACCGAGTCTCAAGACTTTTTCAGGAGGGTCCTGCCAAGTTTTCGCACTTGGGGGGGCGATGTTGCTGCTGTGTGTAATCTCAATTGAGTAATTCTTAGGTCATATTTTGAGTGTTGAGATGTTTGGCCAATGTCGGTTACAATGTGTGTGTATATATAAATATATTTTTAGCTGTGGGGGGAAACCGGAGAACACGACTCGGGAAACAGAACCCAGGCCCTTCTTGCTATGTGGCACGAGTGTTACCCCTGTGCCACCCTGCCGTCAAACGTGGAAACCTGAACCCAGTGTTCTTCACTCATTTTCAGAGGGGGGCACACCTTCGCCGATAAGACATCAGTGTGAGGGCCACCCCACATTTTAAATCAATGGGTTTGACAGCATGATGGGGTCTTTTTAGTGCGGCCCCTGACATGCGGGAGCCGCACGTCAGGGGCCGCATTAAAGAAAGGCCATCAGGGACTACGAGTGGCCTGCGAGCCTTGCAATGAAGAACACTCCCTTAGCCTTCGATTTAAAGCTTTCGTGACTGCAGGGATTCATCTTCTTGGTTCTTTCGGTAAAGTCACCTAGAAGGGAAATAATAAAAAAGACCTGTTCTTCACCTGAGGACGGCTGCTTGCGTTGTGGCCGAAACGTCGTGAGAATTATTTTAATATGTTAAATATGTATTATTTAATTATTTTCCTTCTACGTGACTTTATAGAAAGAACCAAGAA
This sequence comes from Entosphenus tridentatus, assembly GCA_014621495.2. Classification (NCBI taxonomy): domain Eukaryota; kingdom Metazoa; phylum Chordata; class Hyperoartia; order Petromyzontiformes; family Petromyzontidae; genus Entosphenus; species Entosphenus tridentatus. The sequence goes on along the minus strand of CM025644.2, from coordinate 4,834,394 downwards.
GATGACTCCCTTAACCCCTAACCCTGACCCTAAGACCCCTTGACCCTACAAGAAAATAAAGAGGCGGTATCCCTAAATATTTCAACAGCTGGGAGCTGAAGAAACCGGAATTTGAAAAGGCCACAAACGGGAAGCGCTAAGTAGAGGTCTGCGATTGGACAAACATCTTCTCTATGATTGGATAAAACAAAAACAATCTCTGGGGACAGCAGCGCCAGAGGCTGCCCTTTTTAAATCCTTTATATTAAGTTCACTTGCTTGCTTGCTTGCGTGCTTACTTGCTTGCTTGCGTGCTTACTTGCTTGCTTGCGCGCTTACGACCGTGCAAATCTTTCGGTCGTTTTTTAACCCACTTCCCGTGATCCAAGCGAGCTGACATTTTCCACACAGACTCGTTGTGCGTGACAATTAATGTTCGTGAACATTTTTTTCCAAAATTTTACACTTTTTAGGACAAAAATATTATATTTAATTACCAATTGCTTAATGCTTGCGCTGCAATCATCTGACCCATAGGTGGCAGCCATCTCAAGCCAGAGGACGAGAGGACTCTAGCCGCCACGCATATAAAGGATTTATAGTGAAAAACTTTGTTTTTACGGGTTAATTTTTTCCCCTCATCTGCGGAGAGACGGCCGTCACTCCAAAATAAAAATCGTGACAATTGGCAGTTTTAGTCTCTACTTCCTTTTAGTGGGGGCTTTCTCCCCTTGATTTTCGTTTAAAGCTGCTCCAACGTTTTGGGGGATGTAGTCGCTCGAGGCGTTTCAATGCCTCCGGTCGATGTAGGGCACGAGACCACAATGACACACAATCACTGAACGCCAGAGGTCGCAAACGGGTACCCGATACCCGTACCCTACCCGATACCCGGCTACCCGTACCCAGCCGGGTACGGGTAGCCGTTTGCGACCCTGGTGCGGCCGGGTACGGGTAGGCCGTGAGTCACTGGTGAGTAACCGTTTGTCACTTATTTCCCAAAGTCTTGTCTCTTCTCACAATTCAAGTTCCTAGAATCAACCCACCCGCGCCTGCAACGTGGCTTCATCCCAGAGGTCGCAATCAGGTACCCGTACCCGTATCCTACCCGTACGGGTAAGGGTAGCCGGGTATCGGGTAGGGTACGGGTACCCGTTTGCGACCCTGGTGCGGCCGGGTACGGGTACGGGTAAGGAATCAAAACCCGTTTGCGACCTCTGCTTAACGCCCCGGTCTGGCAATATCTAAAGTTCAAAAGGCATGAGTCACGCAAAAACACAGAGCGAAAAATGCAACGGGTTTGTTGTGAAGTGTTAAAATGTACGGTACTTTTATACGATCGGGTAAACGCGATATATCAGGTTTAAGAATGCATTGTGGGTATACCTTAAGTGATCATAAACTGAACTTCAGTGCTAGAGTTTACAAAATGGACATTCCATTGCTATGCAAAGCACAACTACTGCAAGTTGTAAAAACACTCCAAAAAGATAATTATCAATGATTACTCTGCAATCTTCCAACCTGTGCAATATAAACCAACCAAAACCAGTCAAACGATTGAAATTGTTATTAAAATTCTATTTAACGACCTCTTTAGAGGCCTAATCATTATTGTCAAAACCTAGGTGGCCAAACAAGCCGCCAGTGTTGACAGTTCTTGAATTTGTGGTTCATTTCCAGCCAAAATTTTAATTTCCAAAATCACACACGCACACAGCACAGCACCACGGTGGGGAGCATTATCTAAAAGAAAGGCACAACTCAATAAAATATAAATTCATTCTCAATTATTTAGTCTGACAGGCTTGAACTTTGCAGCCATTTGTCAATCCACTTGTGGATGAAGCCCCCTGCCCCACCCCCACCCCACGCCGTATCAGACGATGGGATTTGTCAGATCATACTTCACCACGCAGGTCCGTACGGGTTGGTGAACCGTCGGGGGCGGCACGCGTGGGGGAAGTGCGCAGGACCGGTTAAGATATCACTCGCCATTCTCTCTACAACCCCCCTCTCCTCTCTCCCCCCCACCTCCCTTAAACATGATATGTTCCTGATCGTTGCCCCCTATGAGAGTAGCAGAGCAGTGAGCCAGTCACCTCTTGCCGGTCACTATTCCGAGGGCACCTGGCCCCGGGTTTGATCGAGTTCTCTCTCCACCGTCGTGCGTGTTCTGTATTGGACTTTTTTAAATAAAAAAATATTCAAAATAAATCACTCGCCACTGATGTTGGCTATGGCCAGGAGTTGAATTCGGATCACCATGCGCGTAGCGCTGCATGCCAGCCGCTCTATGCTACGGATGCATGGCTTTGTTTAAGTACCGCAACGTATGATCTGTAGCAATTTCAAACCGCGCTCATTCCTGCATGCAACGTTGTCTTCTGTACATCGCCCACTGCGGCACTGCGCCAAGACACCCGACGTAGAGATCGAAAGTTCATGACTTCGCCCACATTCTGTCCAGCAGTGGTTGTTGCTATAGTGTAACCCACCCCCGCTATGGGAATGAGGAATGTCCACCACTGGCTCGGAGTAGGAAGACTTTGTTGGAAGTCAAGCGTGATTGTTGGCTTAAAAACCGGTCCCCGACATAGGAATGGGGAATTTCCACCGCAGGCTTACAGATCACCAAGAATGATGATCACCATCAAAATCACGAGAGCCATTTTTTTCGAATTCGGTATCAATATTTAAAGAGCCGCAATGCACGTGAAGACGACGCAACGGTAGTCCTTAATAAATAACTGCCACAAAGCAACGGTCCTTAAAGAGCCGCATGCGGCGCCGGAGCAGTAGGTTGCCGACCCTTAGAATATTGGGACACAGCCTTATATTGGCGATAGAAATTACTTGTACATCCTTGGACGGGACTGCCAGGAAGGTGGAACTGCGGTGGTATGAAGCGAGAGTGCGTAGGCACTCATCGTACCATGAACTGAGCGTTGTCCGATGTGGCCAGGTGGCGAACCTACACCTGTGCCTTAGGAGATTCTCTCTCCGATGGCACTGTGAGGTTGAGATAGCGGTGACCTTTCAACCTTGTGACACCACTCCACTAAAGGTGCTCGTCACTCATTTCAGCAACGAAGCTTCCAAGCAGCGGTAAGGAACCTTGTCCATGAGGGCTAGACAGAGACTTTTATATAGCTTGGCAAAGGCAAAGATCTCCCGTATAGCCTCAACAGACTTTTGTAACAAGTGCTGTTAGGGATCACCTATGAAGCCTGACAGGTACACCAGGGGGTGGGTGGCCACCACCACGCCCGACCGCCTTTGTTTCCACAGTGGTGATGTTTAGACACTGCACCAGATACTCATTTGAGCCCGAGTTAATCTGGGGGAGGCCTGGGACTGGTTCAGATAATCTTCCCTGGTGTTGGCCGTGAGCAGGAATTGAACTCCGGTCACTGGGTTCATAGCCCAGCACGCTGACCGCTGCACCACCGCTCCTCACCTTTTCCTGAATGAGGGCCAAATGGGGACTTTAGGTCAAGATAATCACCCTCTGGAAACTGATTAGTGTGGCCAAGATGCTGGCAGTGGAAAATTAATGTGGGCGCTGCGGTGGCGAGATGTTAACTGTCTCGCCTGGTATACAGGAGGCAATGGGTTCGATCCCAAACCTGATGCCTGTATAATATTGATCTCCCCGTGGTCGCGTAAATTGTTCTCTGGGTCCTCTGGTGTTTCCCTCCACACTTAGAAATATGCATTTCAAAGTATTTGGCCACACATAAATTTCCACGTGATAAGCCACTTTGTTGAGCTATCATTTGTGTCTAGGTCGCTTCTGAAAAAGAGCCACACAGCTCAGTGGACCTTACCTGGTAAAATACAAAAGTTTAGTTCAGAAATTGTTTGTGGGCTGATTTTAAGGAGTAGCTCTCATTTGGCCACAGGACATATAAAGCAAAGTCAAAGGTTGTGGCTTCCTCACCCCAGGTCGAAAGTTTTATCGATTTCACACTGGGAGGGACTCTTGCTGTGATCGGGGCTTACGTGTGAAATTTACAGGGAGGAAACTCTTCTCAGCAAACACAGTTCACAACTCTGGCAACTGCCTGGTGATGCGAAACGTCGTACCCAATCGATAACCGTGTGTGGATTGATCTCCAGCATCACCGGTGGTGCTGCTGAAGCAGTAATAATTTGGCACGTTTGTTGGTTGCATTGGGCGGAGGAGGTTGTATGATACACATTTAACTGGTGCGATCCGACCCAAAAATCAATTAGGAATCATATCGGTCGCGAAAGCCCGCACGTGTTAAAATATAGGGGTGAATCAGCCTAGTGCGTTAATGAGTCACCAAACCGTAGTCCCATTCGTCCCACCGTTAGAAAAAAAACGCTTCCACAGTCCTACTTTAACGAACAGGTTCCTTCAAACCAAATCGGCCGACTGTGACAGACGCAGCCTCCGCCGCCTTACCGCACCGCCACCACAGTCCCCGCACCGCCACCACAGTCCCTGCACCGCCACCACAGTCCCCGCCGCGTGTCCACATCGAGCCCTCCGGCCCGGAGGCGGCAGTGCCGTGTGCGCGGCCGCTCGCTTCACTGGTGCGTCGGAGGCGGAGGCTGCTGCGGCGGCGGCAACCGGTGCCGCTCCCCGTGGGTGTTGCGGTGGCACGAGAGCGTGAAGCGGCGCGCGAATGCCTTGCCGCACACCTCGCACGAGTAGGGCTTCTCGCCCGTGTGGATACGCTTGTGCTGCGAGTAGGCGAAGGGGTGCGCGAACGAGCGCCCGCAGAACTCGCAGCGGTACGGCCGCTCGCCCGTGTGCGTGCGCATGTGCAGCCGCAGGTTGCGCGCGCGCCCGAAGCCCTTGCCGCACAGCGTGCACACCAGGCTCGGCTCCCCGGCGACGCCCGAGCCGACCGCGTCCCGGCAAGCCGTCGTCCCGCCGATCCCCCCGTCTACAACCGCCGCCGCCGCCCTCTGCATCTGTCCACCGCAGGCCGCGTCCATTGCTGCCCCCGCTGCGTCGTAGCTCAGCCGGTAAGTGCCAGTGGCCGAGTCAAAACTCTTTAGCAAAGCCGGGCTTCTGGCGTCCGCTTGCTGTTGCTGGTTGTGCTGTTGCCGCCGCCGCCGCTGTGGCTGCTGCTGCTGCTGTTGTTGCTGCTGATTATGTTGTTGTTGCTGATGTTGTTGTTGTTGCTGATGATGATGATGTTGTTGCTGCTGATGATGCTGTTGCTGCTGATGATGTTGGTCTTCGTGCGGGATTAGGCGGTGCGGGAAATAGTGGCGCGAGCGGCTGCTAAGGCCTCCATTAGAAGCGTCCGCGATCAAAGCTCCTTCGAACGACTGACAGGGAGCCCTGCTAGCGTTGTGTACCACTGCGCGGGATACATCGAACACACGCCTGTAGACGTTACTTGCACAAGAATAAAATAATAAACAACAGCGTGCGTGCGCGTCTGCGATCTGCCCGCTGATGTGCGAGTGACGCGGTCGCACAGTAACGCCACCGCACAATCTGCACGGTCACAATCAAACTCTCGCGTGTGTTAAATACCCGCCAACTGATTACTAACTCAACAACAATAACAAACTGTGTCTCTGTCACAAGTGTGGGTGACATAAGTCAATCGGTCATTGATTTTATCTAAAAGGAAGATGCAATGCAAAAAAACAAAGATCACTTGTAAATGAATATCTTCTGAGTGCGTCCCAGGCTATCCAATGCAAGATTTAAGCTTCGTTAATGAGAGAATGGACATCAGCATTAGTAATTTTGGGCACGCCAGTGACATCACTACAATGTCACGTCTGTACAGTATAATACACCGGCAATGAAGACATCACTTGGGCGCTGTGACTACTTGAGCATGATTTTAATACCTTTTGGATAATCAATGAAGTGCTAAAGCCCTTCAGACAGCCTAGGACACACAGGTCAAGATGTGAGGCCGCAAGATAAGTCTCATTTGGATGCTTGACAAAACCTAACGGCAATTAAATTCACAATCAGGAACTCCACCACAAGCGAGCTCTCGTGATTTGTCGCTGCGCTGTACCAAAACATACGTGTGTCTGACATCACAGTGACGTCACCGGAGTGCCATCATGACACACTTAACTGTAATTGGTCAAGCGCGTAATTTGACTGGTGAACCCATCGTTGTTATTTTAAGAACCAGATGGAGGCCGCCGTATCGCCACGGACCGACGCCGCTGTCACAATAAAAAAATATGAGCCCCGTTTTTTCGTGTTTTGGGTTGCGAGTGCTCGCCTCTTAAAGCGCCGCTGCCGGGTGCTGGGGCTCACCTGCGTAATAGCGTTCGCTGGGCGTGTCGGGCGGCGCAAACGCCTTCCAGGCCCTGCTCACCGGCACCACCTCCTCCTCCTCCGCCGCCGCCGCCTCCAGCCCCGCGCTGTGATCGCTCCCGACGCGAGCCTTAGGCAGACCTGGTTGGTGAACCACGGGGAGAAGGGAGGCGAGGGAGGGGTGATGCAGGCTCCGGGCAGAACTACGAGCGACAGTTGTTCCTTATTTACGCTCGGTATTATTTAGGTATGTTACCGTGGTGGCAGAGTGACCGACAACACCGTGCCGTGAATCTCTAGAGAACTCAGTCCAATTACTAGCCAATGGAGGTCAGTACCGTCCCATTGCTTGTTTGAGCACGGTGACACTTTTGACTTTTGATGCGAGTGTTTATGAAATGTGAATATTGATCACAACAATCTCATTTTATTTATCCATGGCAGTAGAGTGGTGTTGCAGTGGTCCGTGCACTGCACCATGAACCAGAAAGGTATGGTAAAAAAAAACACCCAGTACCGACATGGTGCAGGTTAGGGTTCACCCATTGACAAAAGGGCTCCGTGTGTGGAAGTCAGTGATTTCCTGCTCAAATGATCATTGAGGCAGCACTCACCTCCTGTTTAAAGCCCTGCGGCAGCGGTGAAAATTCCACAATCCTATAGTGGGAGGGCAAGTCTATATCATAGGATAACCATTGAATCCCGTACAAAAAGGTACTCTATTTTATCGACCCTGTAGAAATGCCAAGTCAACCGAGCCAAACGTACGATCTCATTTTTTGGCATCTTTCACCGACGGCGTGGCGCTCGGTGGATGCGGGGTAGGGGAGGGGGCCGCCTCTCACCTCGGTACATCTCGTTCTTGACGTCCCCAAGCACCGTATCCAGTTCGTCCGTATCCACCGCGTCCCGAGCGCCGGGCGACGGCGGGGCCGGCGGGGGCTCACCGGCCCCTCCCCGCGTCGCGTTCACAAAGTCTGCGGCACAGGCGTGCGCGCTTACTGGTGTGGCGAAGGACGCCATAGCTAGGCCCCACAGTGTTCATGGATGGCGCTCCAATACAGCATTTGTGTCACTACTCTGTGAAGGTGTTGTAACTCTAAACCAGCGGTTCCGAAACCGTGGCCAGCGAGCCGCTGGTAGTCTGCAATGTTACGGGAAGTGGTCTGCGGGAACTCTTGCAGATATATTTTTTTCTTTACAAAGCACCACGGTTTTCTTGTTACTGCACGGTGGTCCGCAAAAAAACATGTGGAGCTGTTATCAGTGGTCAGCGAGTCCATAAGGGTTATGAAACGCTGATCTACATCATGAATTGAGACTTTGTATGAAGGCTTTCTTTCAATGATTTGTATCAAAGCAAAAAGGTAATGCAATACAATTGCGTCACGGTATCAAGTATTATATCGAAGCTTTGCGTCAAGACCTTGTTTATGTAAATGTACCAAGCCCATGTATGACAACTGCACGTGGGTTACGTCAAGGCATCGCGTGAAGGTTTTGTACGGAGGCCATCAGGACAGGACGCACCTTCGGGAATGATCTCCGTCTTGACCTGGAGCCGCCCCCATGACCCGTGTGATCGTTGTTCTTTCTCCGACTCGTGGAAATCCGAAGGCACATCCAGCTGAGACTCCACGGGCTCCGACCACGGCCCTTCGTGAAATGCAACACACGTGCATGATAACAACAATCATAATTTGCGTGTGAAATAGCGTCCTGCTCACACCAGGGTGTGGTAGAGCAATGTACACACGATAAGCGTCTTTAATCTCATCTCAAAACTTGCGGAGGGCACCCCCAGTGGCAGCTGTCCCTATACGTCACAAGGTAATTCAGCACACGGCCTGCAAGCTGGCATCAGTCTAGAAACAGTGGGCGATGATTCCGATATGCCAACCCAATTGAGCATATTGCAGATTATGTTTAGTATTTGGAAAATTTGGACCATAATGCTGGAAAAGCTTTTGCGAGCAATGTTAGGGGATCTTTATCGTCCCGTGTGCAGAGGTCGTGTATTTTTTTAGGGTTAATACATCAACAGTAATAACCAGGATGGCCTGCTGTTTCTAAACCGAAAACTTATGCAACAGATGGTGAAGAGGCTACACCACTGGACCGTGTCACGTTCATTATCTGGAGCTGCCGTGGTGTAATGGTTAGCACATTGGTCTTGAAATCTAGAGGTCGTTGGTTCAAGTCCATTATCCAGAGGGGCAGTTGAAACGGTGAGTTTCTTAAATCTCCCCTCCTGTGTCCACCCAGCGGTAAAAACGGGTACGCTACCGTCAATCAGCAGGTTGCGTGTTGTGGGATAAAGTGTGGGTACGCCCATGTCTTCCCAACTCATCTGGTCAATGTGGAAGGATAGACACATTACCAGCGGTGGCATTAGCAAAAAAATAGCAGGGACGCACCTTTTAACTTTCGTAATTATCTACTACAAAAGCGGCTAATCTATCTGTGTGTCCAGAGAACTCCAACCTAGAGCACTCCACTCCGTGCAGTTAGCGCACAACTACGCACACTAAACTATGAACCCGGCGACTTGAGTCGATTCCTGGCCATAGGTAACATCGGCGGCGAGCGACATCGTAACCGGTCGCGGGACCTCCGCTCTTCACCAAGCCGCACCGACCAGCACGGTGAAGTATAGTCAAACAACTATCAGGCAATGGGCAGTGGCGGTAGCGGTGCGTGGAGCCTCACCGGCCGAGGCTGGCGAGTGGCGCTCCACCCACGCATGGTCCACGCCCTGCTCCCACGTCTCGGCTGGATCCTCCTCCGCCAGGAATGCCGAGTCCTCCACGGGGGCTTCCTCCACCACGCCTGGGCAGACGCAGACAATCGGGGAGCCGCGGTGGCGGGATGTTAACTGCCTTGCCTGGTATACAGGAAGTCGTGGGTTCGATCCCGACCCTAACGCCTGCTATATATTTGGAGTTTGTGTGTCTCGCGCTCTCTCCCTGTGGTCGTGTAGATCTTTCTCCAGGTCCACCGGTTTTTCCCTCCACATTTAGAATCAACATGCGTTTAAGAGTATTTGGCTGCTATAAATTTGCACATAAGCCAGTCGAAATGTCGTGAGAATTTTTATTGTTTTATATTTATATTATTTTATTATTTCCCTTCTAAGTGACTTTACCAAAAGAACCAAGAATATGAATCCCTGCAGTCACGAAAGCTTTAACTCAAAATATAAGCCATTTTGTTGAGCTATAATTTGTGGCCAGGTTGTTTCTAAAAAAGAGCTATATAGCTCAGTGTGCCTTACCTGGTAAAATAAAAAAAGTTTAGTTTAAGTTTAAAGGCAGAGCGAGTTAAGCAGCAATGACTCATAGCTTCTGAGGCTAACAGGTAGGAAAACAACTAAAATGCCTGTGATTATATGTATGTTGAGCTTCTTTCGCACCACACGTCGCCAACCGTGCCAATTTGATTCGCAAAGTCTCTCTATCAAATGCCTTCATTTTGCCCGTTTGCCTTGGTGTCATCTCTTTTCTCGTTCAAGCCTGCAGCATGCTACCTCTCATTTCCAATGATTTGATAGAAAATCCCTCTTCTTTATATTCCCTGGATGTGCTCATATACGCGTGGCGTTTTGAGATGCGATCGCATTGAAACACTTTATACACCCGAATTGCATTGCACGGTGTCGTATCGTCTATGTATGTTGAAATTCTTTCGCACCGTACGTAGCCAACCATGCTAATCGGAGGTGCGGTGGGACGGACAAAAAACTAAACACAGGAAAGTTTACTGACAAGGTCACTAACAATCAGATGCTCCCCCCGAATGCTCCCCCTTACAGGAGGAGTTGTTGGTGGAGCGCAGGGCTTCATCCGCCTCCGCTTGCTCGCCCGTGTACATCGTCGGCTCCAGGCAGCTGAAGCGGTCGGCCGACTGCAGCAGCTCGTGACTCAGGCTGTTGAGCGTGCCCACGATGGCCTCGAGCAGCGAGTTCATGAACGGGTGCACGGCCACCTCCATCACCGACTGCGCCAGCCTGGCCTTGCCCCGCTTGCCCGACGACACGGCCTTGAGGATGCGGCGCAGCACGGCGTAGAAGGCAAAGGGCAGCTTCTCACGCGCGGCGCCAAACAGCTCGGCCATCACCTGCGTGTCCTCGGCGCACGCCAGCAGCTCCTCGTAGTCGCTGATGCCCAGCTCGCGCTCCATGGCCTCGGCGAACTTGAGCTTCATGCCCTGGGTGGCGAGCCACGTGGGGAAGTCCCCGCGCGGGTCCGCTACGAGGGGGCACGCCATTCCGCCCGCCAGCGAGGTGTGGGCTGCGACGGGTGGGGTCATAGTCACCATCATCATTGGCTTCATCATCGTTAATATGAAATGGATCACTGCCTTTATCATCATCATGGAATCTGTAGTTTATATTAATTCTAAGGCGTTTCCAAGTTTGTTTTTACACCAATAAAAAGTGTGCACATGACGCAAATGTACCATATTTGTAAGGTGAAATGGACACTCAACGACGTGAATATTGTATTTGTAAAGTGTTGCTTGTAGATGCTTTATGAATCCAGAACGTATCAGATGGCAATGTTTCGCGGAGACTCATTGTGGAGGTGGGTGGCGTTATTAATGCCCATCTGCTTCAGCGTCTGTGAGCAAATTGCCGGGGGGAATGCGCCCCCAACTCGTCAGATCTCGAAAGCCGAGCCTGGGCAGTGCCTGGATGCGTGAGCAGCAGAGCGAGGTGCAGCACAACCCACTGTTATGCCGAACGCATGTCGTCTTCCGCCGCCTTCACGAACCCGCACAGATCAGCATGGTGAAGCACGGTCCAACAATCCCCAAGATCAACACGATGTGCGCAGCAGTGGTCCGACACAACGGCTTACACGCAAGTGGTGAAATCAAGCGAGCAAATTTGGCCAGTGAGAATTGGCGACATTGTACATTTGTATGGCGGGAGCAAGTCTGTACATATGCCAACCGCTGCTGAAATGCCCACCAAGCGGTTATCATTGTATAGACCCCCCCCCCAGCCCCAAAAGGGCAGGATTGGAACTAACGGTTGTGAACCACCGGAGGTGTTTTTTTATTGTTGCATTTGTCAATTCCTCTGTTTTAGTCAAACGAAAGTTCATAATGACCCAACGCAAGGCTTGAAGACGCCGAGTTCTAAACCCGGCCGCCTTCCCCGGGCCACGGCTAACATCAGTGGCGTGTTATATATACCGTCAAAATAAACATCCCCGTATAGATTCTAAAAGACTGTTGGGGCAAGTGCTGTTAGCGAGCAGCACCTATGAAGGCCGGCACGGCACAGGAGAGGGGGTGGGTGGCCAGCACCACGCCCGGCCGCCTTTGTCTCCCCAGTGCCAATGTTTTTTACACACCGCAACCAGGTACTGAATTGAGGCCGAGTCAACCTAGGGGTGGCCCAGGACCGGTTCAGATAATCGTCACTACTGATGTTGGACG
>CM025644.2:4810583-4822683 GCA_014621495.2 Entosphenus tridentatus | reverse complement strand
GGTGGCCCAGGACCGGTTCAGATAATCGTCACTACTGATGTTGGACGTGGGGGAGAAATCGAACTCGGCTCGCCGGGGTTCATAGCGAAGCGTGCTAACCGTTACACGACCTCTCCCCACTATAAATATATACACACAGTACCACATTGTACACACACGCATGCATCTGAACTGGTCCCGGTATCAACCCATCCATCTACAAACCACCACAGACAAGCTTGGGGAAGTATGGTCAAAAGCGCTGTTGCCACGGCTTGTGGTCGAAGCCTCCCCCCCCCTCGATCCGGCAGCGGACTGACAACGGCGCCTGGCAAATAACCAAATTGGCCACCACAGTTTTAATGGCAGCGCGCTTAAAAAGCAGGACCGCAATTTTTTAACCAAATCGCCATCATCATCAGCAGCAGCATCAGCGATCGACTTCCGACGCGCTTAGCGGACGATTCGAACGGTTACCAAAGCAGCGGCGGACGTCTTTGATTGCGCCAAAAAAAACCAAACGCACCTTCTTCTTCTTGTTCTTATTGTTTATTTTAATTAAAACGATTAAAGCTAAATGTGTGCGTGTGTGCGATAGGGTCGACGCGAGCACTCACCATCGACGCTTCCCTGCCGTTGAACCCCCCGCTAGCCCTAACAAGCCGAGCATTGATTGGACGAGCTGCGCCGGCGTCTCAGTAAGGCGCGCTCTGATTGGTGAGCGCGACCGGCGGCGCTTCTAAAGGGCCCCGGGCTACTTTGGGCGCTGTGGGGGGTGGGGTCACGGTGGGATTCTTAGGGTTCAGATTTATGATGATGCTTATTATTGTTCTTTATTTTGGTAAGTGCATAATAACCGCGGATTGTGGTTATCGTACACTTTGTTTAAACGTGTTCAGTTAGGTTTATGTTTCGCCTTATGTGTGTTCTCTTTGAGTAAGAGTGGCCAGGAAGAATTGGTGGCTTGATCCAACATTTATCAAATGTACTTCACTCAATCAACAATGTCTGGGTTTCAACATTTTTTGTAAGTCGAATAAATAGCTAAAACATAAAAAGACATGTGAAAGAAATATTTATCCTAATCATTCATTGGTCCTAATAGCGGTTATTATAATCTTATACATATAAAATGTGTAAAATTATTGGTGCTGGTCTTGTATGGAATTCAGATTATTTGGGTCTTTCGTTAAAGCCACGTAGGAATTGTTTTTTTAAGTTTTGCTCTTTCGCGAATGTCACCCAGATCGTGCCATTAAAGCCGCGTCATTAAACAATGCGTCCATTCGTATCTCAGCGGTGCGACCCTCTTTGCTGGAGAACGGCCCACAGAGCTACCTCTGAAATCCCTGCCACAATTGGGATATGTGGCCACATGCTATTCTTCTTTCGTATGGATTAATAGCAGCAGATTCAATATGTAAATTTAGATTTGTCATCAACTCAATTGTCTGTTCAGACGCAGCGTGGATCTCGTCCGTTCCCAATTTAAAGGCGTAAAGACAGCAGCAGCGACGGAGTGTTTACGATGAGGGTCGATGGTTTGCGATTCGTGGCCGCACCACTCGCAATGTGTGCACCACATGGCCGCATCGGCCATGCCCGGTCCCGTATACGGTTGATGGTCGACCGTTCGCTGCGTGGAAGGTTGAAACCGGGAAGTTCCAAGGTCGGGTGGCTATACGAGATGTTTCTTTTTCGCGTCGACCACAGTCCAGACTTGCTACCATCTCCCGCCTTCATTTGTATTTGTGGCATGGAGTGAGGCTGCTGCGATCCAGAAGGCGTGCCGCGATTTTAGGTGAACAGGCGGCGCTGGGTTGATGTCCCGATGGGCTTGTGACTTTGTGCGGGAGAAAACCGAAGAACCCGTAGAAAATCTACCATGATATGAGAGGATAACACTCAAATGTCCGTTTTGCAGATAGGTTCATGTACCACTTTCTGTGCTGCAATCATCCTGGACACCTCGCAGCCAAGAGGGTTTGTAAGATTCACAAATCTCTGTATGATCTTGACTTAAAACTTTCGCGACTGCAGGAATTCATATTCTTAGTTTTTTTCGGTAGAGACGTAGATATAATTTTTTTAAAACTTTATTTTCTACCTCTGTATGATCCACAAAACTTTGGCTCCGAAGCACTGCATCACATGCATTTTGTTGACTTGAGCTGTTAGAATTTGTCCCAATAAATAAAAGCTACCAAATATGTCGACGGCTCAACTGGGACACATGGGTGAGCTTTTGCAGTCCCCTCCTCTCTGCCTTGCCCACTCGCTCTGATATTGATACTGCCTACTCCGCGTCCAACCACCGCCCAATGCTCAGCCCCACATTGACCCCCCCCCCCATCATCCTGAGTCGGGCATGTGGCCAGAACATTTACACCTGGGATAAATTCCCATCTTTAGCAAATGCTTCGGGGTGAGGGGAGGGGGCACACCGACAGAGCCTTTCTGAAGCCACAGGGACTGTCCCAGCCAAAACAGGATGTATGGTTGCTTGACAACATATCAATTGGTCAGTGGCCTTTTTTCAGAACCGTTGTGAGAGCAGTCTCTTGGAAGGGAGACCCTGGAGTATACTTGCAAGAGAAGAGCGTATTTGCTGTGGCTACAAATAGGGGGCATAGAGATGAAACAGTGAAGCCAAACATCTCACGATACCTCGGTTCGTTGAATGCCACTCAACTCGAAACGGCACTAAGGGCTTACAGGTGGTGTCAATGGGGACATTGGCGTCCAAATGTAGTCCTGCGCCCCAATCTCAAAGTGAAAGCACTTACAGATGTATTGGCTGTCTGCGCACACGTGTGGCTGATTAAACCGAGACTCCAGCAGACTAGCCTTGGGAGCCAGTCCTTTAAATGAAAACCTCATTGGGAAGTGCTGATCACACACAGATAAAAAAACAATGACGTAGCATGGTTGGCAACGGGGCCCTGGTGCAAGGAATGAAATGGGGCCCTCTGTACAACTTGCCCTCTTTCTAACCGTGCCTAGGCCCCTCCAGCTCATAGACCCTGATTGCATGTGCACCACTTGCACACTCAATGCACGTATTTTGAACATCTTTCGCACCGAACGTAGCCAACAGTGCTAATCGGAGGTGCGAGAAGTAGCAATACCACGGGCCAACTGCCTTCTAATCGGGCAGTACCATCTGAGGTGGAAAATACTATGATCAAATCACCTGGTTTACAAAGTGAAGGGCAGCACTTTCCCCATCCACTCCACCACTGAGAATAATGTATGTGTTAGACTTCTTTTGCGCCGTACGTAGCCAACTATGGTAATGGGAGGTGCGAGGGAAGGACATCACACTAAACACAAAAGGCAGGTCTAAAGAAATAAATTATCAATCTATAATTAAAAGTGCATCGCTCCAGTGGCTTCCGATTACCGGAAGAGCATTCCAAGTCGCAGATGCGCATCTGAAAGCACGCGATGCAGTGACCGTCTTTGTTCAATGGCTAGCCAAAATGTTGGCCATGTGACAGGTAAACTGATTCTCTGAGCTGGTATTTAGCAAAATTAAGTGGAAAATATAACCTAAGGGTTTTCCCGCTTCATGCGATAAGATACGTGCCAAAATAAGCAGTGCACAAAGTGAAACCGCACGAGATGCCTGCAGAGGAGCCCATACGGTACACAAAATGTTGTCAAATGTTGTCCTACATCCAACCGCAGTCACGTGAGTGAATTCAAACCTAAAATAATTTTGGGTAAAAATAAATTTAACTGCACGTACACGAAATGGCACAAACCGAACCTGCATAAAGCGAGGTGAAACCTGCATTGTGATTGCTTCTTTTGTGCAGTCATTGATGATCAGGCTAAAATAAAAAAACAACGGAGATCAACTCAACAATAAAACATGCTTTAATCATTGGGCGGCAGTATCCAGGTTGTAACCCAGCACCGAGGTTGTACCAGCTCAGCGCCCTGACCTCCGCGCTACCTGGCCACTGAACGAAAGTTGTTTTTATTGAATCTGTCTAAATTACACGTAGGGATAATCTTGCATGTGACCCGTGCCCACTGTGCCTCGGTTCTTCGTGGCCGTGATCGTCCTCTTGGGCACAGTGGGGGTGGTCAACAATAAGTAACAAAATAAAACCAATAGTTCTCCAGACGTGATCTTTTTGCTCTCCATGCTTGGACACAAGGAATCCAGGCAGAGACTGTTCACACACTATGGGTTTATTGAACCAGCCTCTCCAGCAAACGAGTATATTGGACCATCTTAAACGACAAAATGTGCTGTCAACTTCACGTCCCACTGATGAAAATACCTGCGCCATGCAGAGCCGATTCTCAAATCCACAACTACGTTACATGCGAATCTGTACGAAGTTGCTGAGCGGCCATTTTGAGCCCTGCTTAGAGCATCGGCGACAACGTTCCCCTTCCCCGGTATGTGCTTGATATCAAAAGCATATCGGGCCAACTTGGAAACCCAACGTTGTTCACACTCATCCAACTATGGCTTTGTCATGATATACGTCAGCAGATTGTTGTCAGTGAAAACGGTGAATGTGTCCCCTCAGCCAGTGACTAAATTTCTCACAGACACTCCACTTGAGCGCAAGGAATCCCAGTCGATGCGCAGGGTATCTTTTCTTTGCCCCTGTCAGTGCTTTGCTGGCAAAGGCCACTGGTCGCGCCTGATCTCCGCCTTCTGGCCGGATAATCAGTCATACACCCTGTAAAGGTAATGGGGGCAGACTGTCCCTGATCTGCAATACCGGTAAGATGTAAACGATTAGCACCATCCTGTCAGAAGCTACCTTCTAGATGCATTGTGACCTCTTGGCCAATCTACCATGCCAGCTGAGTGACCAAATCACCTACGACCTCTCTCTGCTCCTGAGACATTTGGCTTTTCCCCTGCCTGCCCCATTGCAGTACTGCAGGCACCTGGACCCTCTAATTTATCAAATTCACCTTGCGTGGAATCAACACATCGCAAAGTGGCTGTGCCCCGTCCAAAACTCACTCTGCGACTCCCATATCTCGAATCCATTGTTAAACGCTCATCGACATATTTTCCCAATTTGCTGTTGTCCATCTTCCGACAAAGCGTTTACCACCAACACGAACAGGAAAGCCCGACGAACAATGACGACATGACGACCGAGATTGAGAACGAAAAAAATGTCAAACAAAAAATATTCTGAGCGACATGAATATTTTAACTGTCACAGCACAGTGATCACGCAATGTCAAACACGTGTAGTGGGTTAAATTCAGGCGCACACTGAGCATTGTAGGCAATACTATTTATTAGCTAACACAACAGGTAACACTTAACATAACGACTTAAGGTGGTAGCCACCGTTTCTAACTTAGCTAATCCACGGGGGTACTACATCACTGGACCAGGACAACCCAATACGCTGCCTGGTCCACTAGCAGAGACCGGAGAGCTTCATCCCAGAGATGACCCAGCAGCAGAACAGCACAGAACAGCCCAGCTCTCCGTCCACACCCCGCTTATAACCACTCCGGCGTGGGCGGCTCCGCCTCAGGCCACGCCCCCCTTGCCGATCATTCGAGAAGGCCCGAGCCCCCAACCACGTGACCCCCCTGGGGCCCCTGGCCCCCCTTTATCCGGTCACGTGTCCTGTTGGGTTCACGCAGAGTGTCACGGCCTGACACGACCTCCGTGATACCCGCCAACAGTCCCCATACCGAGCCAACACAGTAGTGTCGTTCTACTACACGACACACATATCGCAATCCGAGTCACGGCACCAGTGTCCATACGGCATGAACGAGAAGCGGTATGACCCAACACAAGCGGACACAGGCGAAAAACTCTTCAAGTGCAATGTGTGTGGGAAGGCATTTTCACGTTCATTGCATCTTAAAAATCACCAGAGAACAGAGGTGAGAAAACCTTCAAGTGCACGGTGAGTGGGAAGGCGTTCACGCAGCTAGGAAATCTTCGTACTCACCAGAGAACACACTCAAATGAGAAACCCTTCAAGCACACTATGTATGGGAAGGCTTTTAAATGGTCACAAGTATGAGATAGGCACGAGCAGATCCACTAGGGAGAAAACCCCAGCTTATCAACGTGGGCAGATGTGAACTTGGTACACGAAGAAGTGAATTTGGAACATGAAGACGTGAGCTTGGAACATGAAGAAGTTGTGGTGCCACGGCCTCGAAGCAACCCAGCAAGGGCCACGAATCCCCCCTGGGCCACCACACTGAGCACACACACGCAGCACACACACGTAGTGTCCTGGCGGCGGATTGCCTGGCACAACGGGTTTTAATCCAAAGGGTCCCGAGGAGGAAAGTCCCACGGTTTCCCGGTGCCAGGAGATTGGCTGACCCTCGCAGGACAGGTCACATTGTGGTGCCCCTGAGTTGGCTTAATATTGTATGGGTGCAAAAAGGATCACCAGGCCAGCCGCAATGAGTCATTCACGACATCGGGAGGTGCTGGGGTGGAATATTAAGCGAGGAGGGCAGACCACGAGGTCAGGGGATCGTAGCGCCACGACCCCCCCCCGACCTCCATACCGAATACACTCGCAAGGCGTGTATTCGCCAGTCGAGCGTCATTCCGGATTAACAAGGGTGAGTAATAAATTAGTGAGTAATATATCATGGGACCTCCTTTGCCAGTACCAAAATATACTAATAGGGTTTTTCCCCTTTTTTCTGGCAACAAAACTGACACCTTTTGCAAGGAATCATGCTTACATTAACCACAATACCTGCAGTCAAATGCAAACAATGCATACATTATCAGAGTATTGTTTTTTGTTTGCATTTGACTGCAGGTATTGTGGTTAATGTAAGCATGATTCCTTGTAAAAGGTGTCAGTTTTGTTGCCAGAAAAAATGAGAAAAACCCTATTAGTATAGTGAGTAATACATTAATGAGTACGGACGGACAGGCAATGGGTATTCGAAGCGCCCTGTAAGGACAAAAAAAAACGGGCGGTAATCACAGGCAGGCGCACGATTTGCCGTGCGGTACAACGCAACCCCAGGATTTTGAAGTCAGGAGGATAAAAGGGGAGCCTGGGGTTCGTTCAAATCAAATCTTTCTTCAACCTCGTGGCCGCCAAGACCCACTCCCTGCCGTCCTGCCTTCTCGAGCCGCTCGCAGCAGTGATTGGAAAGGTTTTTTCGTCCTCTTCCCTCCGACTATCACAATACTATATTCTATCATTAAATTTCTAGTTTGTTGCATGTCGGGAAGTACACTAAACATTTTGAACAGACACATATTCATATGAGCCCTACACTTTACCACTTAATATAATTAAACGATACGAACTTAAAGAAACTCATCACAAAATAACAAAATAACGATGGAGACTTGTGTTGCCTCCGAAACGTCGTGATTTTTTATTATTATTTTATTTTTATTAATTTTAATTTCATTTTTTACCGACGTGACTTTACCGAAAAAACTAAGAGTATAAATAACTATTTGTTTTATCACCAGTATCCCAGTCATCCATTGATTGTTCTAAACGGAAGACTCCCCTCATGCACGCTACAAATACGAGTAAAAATAATGATATATGCCTCACACGAGTAACGACAAAATGTGCTGTCAACTTCACGCCCCACTGATCAAATCCTCTGCGCACATGGGATTAATTGCAGGTGTTTTATTATTTGTACTTAACACCAAAATTAACCTTTTTAAACTCTCATAACCAAATGTAATCTCCAAAGCCTTCATTGCAATGGTTTCTGGGTAGTGCGCACTTTAGTACTAATTATTACTTTATCCTCATCACTAATTTTTTTACGGTTACAAGTTAGAGGTTAATCGTATTCACCGTCTCACCTGCGCCACGCAGAGCAGATTCTAAAATCGGTGACGTAACACACCAAATAGATCCCGCCGAATCGAATCGATAAGTGATCGTGTTCACGCGAGGTCTCCATCACACTGGTCATCCCCTCGGCACTTTGTTAAAAAATATGTTCAAAATAAAATGAAAGAGGTACTTATAATACTGAAGCGCGAAAGCGTGCACCATTTAACCAGGTCCCTGTGGGGTGGGCTGGTAGGAACAAACAAATGAATGGCTATAATAAAATGAAATGGCAAAAAATGGGCGCCAATAAGTGAACGGAAACGTAGACGTAGTGGAAGATAGGAAACAATAAAGTAGTAGTAACCGTTGTGGAAAAAATACTAGTATTTAAAAGTATGTACCTACGTGAGTGCAGCTTGGAGCAGACATAGTGAGTAGTAACAATCTGCACGATATGCAGATTGTTACTATCCGTGCCGCGGTAGCCCCGCCCAGCCCCGCGTAGCCCCGCCCAATACACCCCTAGCGGGGGAGAAATTGCCAGGCCTGGCTCTAGGCTGGAGACCCGCCGACGACGGGGAGGTAGGGAGTGTATTTTAATGTAAAAGCTTAAAATTTAAATGTTTCTATTTAAAAACATGAGGGAATGTAACAGTGTTAAACATGAACTCCCTTTCACACACGCGGGGGTACGATACGAAGGGAGAGTGTGAGGCCTAGTTCTAGGCTTGAGGCCTAGTTCTAGGCTTTAGGCCTAGCTGTAGGCTTTAGGCCGCTGCGAGTTAATTTTTAATTTAAAAGTTTTAATTATTTATGTAAAAGCTTTCAATTTAAATGTTTCTATTTCAAAACATCAGGGAATGTAACATTGTTAAACATTAACTCCCTTTCACACACGCGGGGGTACGATACGAAGGGAGAGTGTGAGGCCTAGTTCTAGGCTTGAGGCCTAGTTCTAGGCTTTAGGCCTAGCTGTAGGCTTTAGGCCGCTGTGAGTTAATTTTTAATTTAAATGCTTTAATTATTTATGTAAAAGCTTTAAATGTATTAAAAACATAAGGGAATGTAACATTGTTAAACATTAACTCCCTTGCACACACGCGGGGGTACGATACGAAGGGAGAGTTTGAGGCGTTGTTCGAGGCTTTAGGCCTAGCTGTAGGCTTTAGGCCGCTGCTAGTAAATTTTTAATTTAAAAGTTTTAATTAAAAGCTATCTGTGGGAATTTTAAGGGAATGTTATACACTTGTTTCGACAGGAAAGCCGAACGCGTCACTGAGTGTAAAGGTTTTTGTAGGGTCATGCCAAGTGTTTGCAGTAGGGGGCGATGTTGATACACGGACGGACGGACGGACGATATAATCTATTGGTGGCTGGTCCACTTCGTTCCTACCAGTACAAGTGCATAACCACACAGGTTACAAGCTAATGCTCTACAATGTTCACGTACGTTATTTCCCAATCGTTTTATTTGCTATGGAATTTTGCAATTGCACGTTCAATTCGATGTGCTTAATTTGATCTTCACGTAATAGTAACTCCGCGCAAAACATTGTTTTTTTTTTTTTTGTCAAGTTTGATTTTGTATCTTTGAAAACAGGTATGGGAGTCAGTGTTATTTCATTACTAAAATTGTGGTTTTCGGTTGTTATGCTGGGATTTGTATTTATCTGATGTCATTGGACGCTTTTAGTCTCACCTGTTGTCACCGGATTATAATTCTATTTTCAAGCATCTTCATGCCGAACGTGAGGTTGTGAATAAGCTGTCTATCAAGCCCACAATGATATAGAATGCACTGCAAATTTAAGTAAACGAATGTTAAATTGAACGATGAAAAGAATACTCTTTGTTCTTTCGGTAAAGTCACGTAGCTGGTTCAGCAGTTCTACTGCTGGATTATTTTTTCCGCCTGAGGACGACCGCTTGTGTTGCGATTGAAACGTCGTGAGGTACTCTGCTGTATGTTATAACAAAACTACACAAACTCATACTCTTTGGTTCTTTCGGTAAAGTCACGGAGGTGAAAATAAAAAAAGTTTCTTTTAACAAAAACATTATTTTTAATTGTTTTAATTTTTACCTACGTGACTTTACCGAAAGAACCAAAGAGTATGGATTCCTGCAGTAACGAAAGCTTCAAATCAAGATGAAAATAATACTTTAAAGCCCTTTCTTTATCCAAAAAAGTCTGAGTCTTTATTGGAGGAGGCTGCCATTGGCATTTGCCTGGTACCGTTGGACCAACGTTGGCACAACGTTCGCTGTTTTCTGAGGTGGGCTTGGGCAGGACAGGGACGTCGTGGATAGGGGCCGTCCATAAATGACGTCACATGATTTTGGACGATTTTTGACCCCCCCCCGAAGGGCGACGGGGGTCACAAAATGTGAGACCCCCCCCCTAAATGACGTCACACAAAGCTGTGCCCCCCCCCCCCCCCAATTTTTTTTTAACATGCTTCAAATCGCTTTAAACTATTGTCATTGTAGTGCGTATTTAATGTGGCACTGCACTCTGATATTGTAGGAGAAAACATTTATTAAAAAGTATATTTAATTAAGTAGAACGTGTTGTCTATATTTATTTAAAGTTGTGCATTTTTACGTGACGTCACATGTCTCAACCCTCCCCCTCCCTCGTCACACATCGTCACAAATGTCTGAGCCCCCCCCCCCTAGGTGCGTGACGTCATTTATGAACGTCCCCATAGAAGAGGTGATGACCGATGGTCGAGAATATCGAGAGTGGCAGCACAAGGAATGGAATGATGCGTCTAAGAGAGAGAAATAGAGAAAGATGCAGCAACGGTGACATCCTCTCGAGTTCAGATGCTGGGTGGATTATTATAGTACAGCGTTCTTCATAAACACATTCCTGCGGAGGGAGCTGGTAGGAACGTTGGGTTGTTCGGTCAATGGCCAGGGTCAACGGCGGCGTGGTGTATTCCGCAAATATGGCCGACTGTGAGGGCGGGCACAAGCCGGCGTGAGTAGGTTTAACGTTGAGTTTTATAAGGGCACCACGGGGTGAGCAGCCCCTCCACACCCAGCCCCACCCCTCCCACCCCCCACCCAGCCCCAACCTCTCCACCCAGCCCCTCCCCACCCTCCCCTCCCAGCCCCTCCTCACCCTCCTCTCCCCACCCAGCCCCTCCCTCCCCACCCAGCCCCTCCCTGCACGACAGATGGACGGACACAATAATCCCCTGTGGGCTGGTGGAACCAGTGGGTTCCTACCAGTAAAATGTGAACACTTATCACAAGAAATGTGCCTCCCGGCTCTAGAGTCCACCTGGAGAAGATCCCAGGCACGCGTTGACAATGATGGCGAAACTATTAACATTACATTTGTTATCATGTTACAGTGGTATTATCCGCTCTTTTTCCATTAAAAACGATAGTTCCAAATAAGTGTTAACATTTGTTTTGAAGCACCCTGTATAATTGGGGAGGTCTTCATCCAGCAGCGAATTGATCTTCTTCGTACGGCTGCAGATGCAGAGCAACGACTACAATTTCACATTCACCTGTGATGTCTCTCCTTCTTAATACTTGCGGATCGGGGCGTTGCAAATCGACACTTTTAAACTCCCGTTTACAATGCAGGAATTGTGATTGTATAGTTTATGAGAAAAATAAAGTACTATATGTTTCTTGCGTACGGGAAGTATGTTCTTAATCTTGATTTGAAGCGTTCGTGGCTGCAGGAATCCATACTCTTTGGTTCTTTCGGTCAATGATTTATTGAATTTTATACCTACGTGACTTTACCGAAAGAACCAAAGAGTATGAGTTTGTGTAGTTTTGTTATAACATACAGCAGAGTACCTCCGTTGAAGGGGTGCAGACTAAAGTGGTTTACCGTGGTCCAAAATTCGTGGTTGCATGATCACAATCGCACTGCGACTCGTCTATAAATGTATGTGTCACTACGTATCTCTATGAGTTTATGTATCTCTATGAGTTTATGTATCTCTATGAGTTTACGTATCTCTATGAGTTTATGTATCTGTACCACTACGTATCTCTATGAGTTTATGTATCTCTATGAGTTTATGTATCTCTGTGTGCCTCTGCGTATCTCTATGAGTTTATGTATCTGTGTCACTACGCATCTCTGAGTTTATGTATCTGTGTGCCTCTGCGTATCTCTATGAGTTTATGTATCTGTGTCACTACGCATCTCTGAGTTTATGTATCTGTGTGCCTCTACGTATCTCTATGAGTTTATGTATCTCTGTGTGCCTCTGCGTATCTCTATGAGTTTATGTATCTCTGTGCCTCTGCGTATCTCTATGAGTTTATGTATCTCTGTGCCTCTG
>CM025644.2:4786050-4800583 GCA_014621495.2 Entosphenus tridentatus | reverse complement strand
TTTGACAGAATCGGAATATTTATTTACAGAATCCGATGTGCTATAATGCTTTCTTTCATAGATGTCCAGTCGGGGCAGGTAATGACCTTACTACAACAATTATGAAACAAATTCTAGGCTAAGGGTCTCCGTAATGCTCATGCAGTGTATTAGTCATGGTTCTTGTTTGACCATACTTCACCACGCTGGTCAGTGCGGGTTGGTGAAAGGCGGTTTGGGGGGGGAGGTAAAGCTACGACCGCTTTAGACATCACTCGCCACTGATGTTAGCCGTCGCTGGGACTAGAACCTAGCCTCTCCGGGCTCATAACGCATTGCGCTAACCATTGCGCCACCGTCCACACCCGCTTTGTCGCTTGAGTTGAGTATATTAATGATCTCAGGTAGTGGATCATTAGCAGGTATGGGATGAGTCTGTAATGCTAAATCTTCAACTTTGAAGCGCTATATTTTTTAATGCCTAATCCTAGAGTGGTACAGATGGCTTAAGAGTGCTCTCCTCGCAAAATCGTGGCGATAAAAGTTTATCCAAGGCACTGTACTACTGTACCAGACCCCAACCCTTACGCCTAACCCCTAACATTTTCCCTAACCCCAATCCTCAACCCTAACCCTAATCCTGAACTCTAAACCTCTTGCCAACGCCTAACTCCTAATCCTAAACCCCAAAACCCTATCTCTCAACCCTATCATTAACCCCTGACCAAAAACCCGAACTCTAAACCATAATTTTATCCATAACAACTAAACGCAAACTCTAAATGCTAAACTCGAACCATGAACCCTAACCCCCCAATTCTTAACCCCTGAACCATGGACGAAGACGGCATTCATATTTAATCAACTCAATCCCAAGGAAGGTCTGTGATTGGACGAAACCCTGGTCAGTGATTATGTAAAAAACATTTATTGGCACAGCAATCTTTTACAGAGGGTTGTTGATGCAGATTAAAATTCTGTGTTTGATCGAGGTCGGATCAGAAACGATGATACACAGGTGGACGACCGCAGGGTGGAGTACATTTGTAAAACTGAATTTAGGTCGAGACCAGTGATGGACTAGCAGCCAAAGGAGGGAATAAAACCCAAGCAGATGTCCACCGCGGAGATGGAACGATGAGATCCGTCTCTCGCGTGGGAACTCGAGGTATCATGGCATCGCGAGATGGCGACGGGTCTTGGCGAGGCTTTCATCCAGCAGTGGATAGGCCAAGGCTCGCGCGTTCACGAGTGACGCTTGCAACTGACGACGTCGCGAATTCACGATGTAGTTGTCTGGGCATGGTACTCTACATTGGTGAGTAATGCGGTGGTGTTGGTAGTGGTGGTGTTATTCATGTGCCAAATGTTCACCTGTCTATCACTGGCGAACGAGTAACTTTGAGTCTCAAGCCGAGTCTTGCCCCCCGCGTGCCAGAGAGAAATTGAATTTGCGGAGTTGGACAACCGAGCCATGTGTCGTCACGGCCACGGAGGCTTCGTCCTGGGGTGTGGTGATTGTTTCAAACTCTCAGTTTGCCGAGCACGGGTCCAAAACGCCGAGCGGGCAGTGACAAACGGCACTGTTTGGGATGAAAGGTGTAATGGATGTGAGCAGGCGCGTTTCTTGACTTGAGGAAGCGTAAATGTGGAACGTTTGTTCCAACGCTGGGCCAACGTTGGTCCGACATTGACCCCCAACGTTTGCTCAACATCGGCCCAATGCCATTCTTACTTGGGAAGGTGTCACCGCTGATTCGTGTGCTGCCAGTGCAGCAGCTGTGTCTGCACTTGCACGTGTGCAGCTCATTTCCTCAATCCACTGCTGGATGGAGGGCCTCCTCCACTCTCCTTTTGTGGGTCTCAACCATCGTCGACAGTTTGACGAGCAACTCAATAAACGTGCCCACGGCAGTGTTTCCGCGCGTCAGATCTTCACAGCGAGCCTTGCCCCAAGTTGCTGGACGCTGCGTGTGCTGCGGTATTGTCAGCCGCTGCCGGATGAGGGCCTCCCTCCCCCCCTCCCGTGCCGTGTGGGCTTGGGGGTGGGGGTTATTTGGCCATTCTTGGGTCAGTTCGGATTGGTGAAAGCGAGATGCGTAGATGTGGTACAATTCTTATTAACTTGGCCACACTATCCTCTGTTGCTCCAACGCCTATACCAACCTGTTTTTATTCATCTGCCATTGCCCAGAATGTCGCCTGTTATGTATATTTTTGTCCCCCTCGAAGGCTGCACATTGTTATTGATGAATGTGAATTTTATTGATGAGCACCTTTCCCATCAAAGCAACCCTCCAGGCACGGACCTGCTTGGCTTCTGAGATCTGATGGAGATGGGGCGAATTCCGAGTGATCTGGTCATAGGCTGCACATTTGGCGAAAGAACATTTTTTTAAATCATCAGTTGGAGTTCCGCATGGCCCCCATTCAAACACGTCGGAATGCGGGACACGCTGGTCCAGCCTTTTGTATTGTATTCAAAAGGCTTATTCACCCTTCCTAGCAGCCCCATTCAATACAAAGGCTTTAATCACATCAATCACATTACGCCAACCGTTACATCCCGTACAATAATAAAACCCACTGCTCCCATGGGTCCGAGGATCCACATGCGATGATCCACCTATTGACTTCTAGAATTAATTGAAATTTAAAATGCCGATTACTCCATACTAAGGTCATCTTTGCGGCAGCCAAGATCAAGCAAACCCACGGATTACGCAAACCGTGTTAATATTAGGTCAGGAAATCGCCCGTGTCTGTCAAAACAAACCAATTGTGAATTATAATATTGGCGGTTAAAGCCCACGTATAAGACCACGTCCATCGTCTACCTACGTGGAATGGGGGGGTGGGGGGGCGGCGATAACGTAGAATGCCGTCATCCGTTCCTACCGCTGCTTAAAGCGATCGGTCGGTCGCAATGGGCCGCTGGGCTGCCGGCCCTCGAACGATTGAGGAGCAGCGGATGATCAAAGAATAAGTGCGAATCGAAATCCAGGTTTAATCTGCACGGTGGGCGTCTCGGGCTAGCTGCCCGCCTGTGGATAATTGAGAGTTCACCGTGTCCACTGTGTGCGTGCATGCGTGAGCAGGTGTCACACTGTTCGCGACAAGAAGCCGAGCCTTGAGGACGAGGCCTAGCCAGAGGCAAAGACAAGAAGAAAGAAGCACAGAGCGTGGAAACGCAGGAGGAGGAGAGGTGGAAGGAGCGACACGGGGCGAAGAGGAGGCGGTGAACACGGGAGGAGGAGGATTAGGAACGCGGGAGAAGAAGGAAGTGGGAACACAGGAGGAGAAGCAGAGGAGAAAGCGAGGGAAGAGGAAGGGCATTAGGAATACCGGAGGAGGGATCGTTAACACGGCAGGAGCATAAGGAGGAGGCCGCAGCACTCGGCGGTAACCATGGCCGTGGAGGAGCGGCTGCATTCGCCGCACCGGGGCTTCCCGGCGTGGCTTGGCACGCGCGGGCTCAGCCCCGAGATCGCGCTCGCCATGGACACCGAGTTGGGGATCCGGGACTACGAGGTGCTGCTCGCCTGTGCCGAGGACCTGCAGGTTCGCTCCGAGCTCTTCTCAGTCGCCCGCGAGCGCCTGCCCTTCGGCTTCTACGCCGTGCTGCGCCGCGTGGTGGCGGCGTTCCCGGCGGAGCGCGTCGGCGACTGCGGCGCCGCCGCGTCGGGCCGATCGTGCCCCGGCCTCGGCTCGCTGCTGGAGGCGCTCGTGAACACGCTGAGCAGCCTGAGCCGCGAGCTCCTCCGCTCGGCCGACAAGCTGAGCGCGCTGGACGTGGGCACGCCGCGGGACGGGGACGCAGTTGCCGACTCCGGCGGCGCCGGCAGCGGCGACGGGGAGGCGCCGGGGCAGAGGCAACGGCAGCGGCAGCGTCGTGGCGGCACGCACCGCTATTCAGGTGAGCACGGGGGTGGGGTGGGGATCTTTGTCGCGTGGAAACGGGCGACTGCACTTTGGAACGCTTGGAATGTGGAGAGCGGTGGAGGGTTGATAATGAAGCGGTTCAGGTGACATCTTCCCCCAGATTGCTGTCGGTCATTTCAGGGCATTTTTCAGTCTGCTGCTGGTGGAAGGCCTCCCCACGGTGGCGAGGATGTAACCTACCTCGCGAGGTATACAGGAAGTAGTGGGTTCGATCCCAACCCTGAAGCCTGTATATTTGGAGTGTCTCTCTCTCCCCGTGGCCGCATGGATTTTTCTCTGGGTCCTCCAGTTTTTCCCTCCACATTTTGGAATCAACATGCGTTTAGAGTATATGGCTGCTGTAAATGTCCACGTGATAAGCCACTTCATTGAGCTATCATTGTGGCCAGGTCGCTTCTGAAAATGAGCTATGTAGCTCAGTGGTCCTTACCTGGTAAAATAAAAAAATAGTTTAAATAGCTTAGATCTCACTGACCGGTTAAGATATCATTGCACCACCGATGTTAGCCGTAGCCGGGACTCGACGGTCGCTGGGTTAATAGTGCAGTGAGCTAACCGCTGCCCCACTAGCTCTCCTAGTTCCTAAGTCTTTGAGGACCGGACAAGGATTAAGGGTCACTGTCGTTGGCACTGGAACAAGCAGTGTGATGGCATCGTGCTCATTTCGTGGTTTGCGAACTCGCAGTGGAAATTCCACATTCCTATCGTTGGAGGCAGTCGTTGTGTAGGAAAGCCTCCTGTTGACTCCGCACAGGGCGGTCCTTTTTTCTTTTCTTCGGGAGGGTCCCGCAACATCGGGATGATGTTTGGCCACGAATGAATTCGGTTCACGAGAGTTTGGCTTCTGCGTGGGAGGAAACCGGGGAGCCCGGAGAAAACCCCCACCGCTTAGAGCGACGCGATGCCGATAGCCACATTTGGGATAACATTGTGGGGTGGGGGGGTAGGTGGGGTGGGGTAGAAGGGAAAACAAACACGTTCACCCTTGCCCATTCCGAGGCGTCTGCAAGTGGCAGGGAGGGTGTGGGTGTCCCGTTCACCACTGGATCTCGGAACGCGCAAAAGCGGCTCGGCGTTAATTTTATTTAGAGAGGCGTAGCGCCGATTTATTTAAAGACATCGCACTCACCGCAGAAAACCGTAGCCACAC
Source organism: Entosphenus tridentatus (assembly GCA_014621495.2). Taxonomy (NCBI): domain Eukaryota; kingdom Metazoa; phylum Chordata; class Hyperoartia; order Petromyzontiformes; family Petromyzontidae; genus Entosphenus; species Entosphenus tridentatus. The sequence goes on along the minus strand of CM025644.2, from coordinate 4,795,512 downwards.
GACCGCACTCAATGGTAGCTGGCGCCAAACTGTGCCACGCGCCCTCCCGCGTGGCCTTGTGGGAGCCTCGGTACGTCTTGCGACCTGAAGACGTACCAATAAACTGATTTTATTTTAGTGTTTCCTATGATTCGTGATGAAACTGATGGCGTACGTGTACGTCATCAGAACGGGAAAGGGTTATAATGAGGAGTAAATGGACGCCCGTGCCCAGATGTTGCCGACCATGGCACCGAGGAGGTGTGCGAGATGCCAGCCGAGGAGGTGGACGACCACGACGACGGCGAAGAGGAGGAGGAGGATGTGGAAGTGCCTTCGGGATGGAGAGTCAACCAGATGGCCGAGACCTACCCCAAGCTCCCTGCAGGTAACGTTAGGGGCGACGCCGGGCGGTGGCGGTGGTGGCGGCCACGCTGCTGTACGCTGGCTGCCTGTAGTTCACCGCCGTGCGGGCAGCGGCGAGAGGGTTGGTGGATCGCGCAGATGTCGTGAAACTGCTTCACCCCCCCCTCCCCCACCGTGTGCGTCGTGGATGTGCCCTACCTTGGCTTGCCAGGAAGAAGGCGGTTCAGCGAAGTGTTGAGTAATCTCCATCTGTTCCTTCTTCATGGGATAGAGTGTTGGCCCCTTCCCCATCTCACACCTGCTTAGATTTAGATTTTTAGCATTTCCTGTTCCGATGACGTACGTGTATGTCATCAAAAGGAAACCGGGAGAAAAGCTAAAATAAAATAACTTTGTGTAACGAGGCTCCCACAAGGCCATGCGGGAGGGCATTTGGCACAGTTTGGTGCCTGCGGGTGAGCCCGTTGTCTTGACAAACAACGGCACTACACGTCTCGGAATGGGAAAGAGTTAAGTGTGAGCGAGCGAGTGAGCGGGCGGGCGGGCAAACTAGTAACGGGCGTCACTGATTGGTTACAGATTCCGCGCAAGGGCCCCTGCTGAGGATGAGCGAGATGCTGACCTCTGCGACCTCGGCGACCTCTGCGACCTCTCCCCCGGTGGTGGAGGTTGGCGGTTCGGAGCTGGAGGCCGGCCAGGTCGTGGTGAAGGCGGAGGCTGTGGACGAAGGTGAGTTTCCACCCCGGAGGTTGCCAATCGATCGGCGTTTGCACGTGGCGCCGCTGGGTCCCCGGTGACACGGATGGACAGGCACGCCATGACGTACGCGATAGATGCGTTCCCGGAAAAGCGCGCGTATCTCAAAATCGCGTTAAGTCAAAAGCAATTTTCCCTTAAGAAATAACGGTCAAGGCAGAGGTTCGGGGATTTAACTCCCACTCGCAGACATAATCGCCTATATTATCTGAGCCTATGTCAATACAATACATGTACACACAATATAATACTTTAAATTAAAAGTAAAATCATGTGAACTCTAATGTACTTCCTACAAAATAAAAATTCAAATAAAGAAATACAGTTTTACTTATTAGAGTATTTTTTTTGTTTGCATTCTGACCACAAGTATATGTGGTTAATGCAGAAATGATTCCTTGTAAAAGGTTTCAGTTTGGTGTTTTAACATCTTAACACAGCTGTTTTGTTGCCAGAAAAAATGCGAAAACCTCTTCTCATATTTTGGTTCTGGCAAAGGAGGTCCCATGATACAGTTTTACTTGTGACTACACCGGAGTTGCGATGTGGAGAGGATGGATTGAGACGACGAGGAGGGAGACAGACTTGGAGTTGGTCGAGTTGAGGAGCCGCACGTGCGTGGAGAAAGAGTGGCTGGAGTTGCTGGAGGGAAGGCGGGAGAGAGAGAGAAGGAGAGTGGAGCAGTCGGCTTTACAGCGTGCGATCACATCGAGAGACAAAGGGAAGAGTGCGTGATGCTGTACGGCACAGCACACCGGTTATTGTACCGCACCGTCTGCTGGCAACGCCATTGGGTCGCGGTGCCAGGCTAGGGTGGCGTAGGATGGCGTTATTCCCTCGCTGTATGTAAATGAAAGGTCTAAATATAAAGCGCGTCGCGTTATTCCAAAATGGCGTACCGCAAAAGCACGTAAACCGAGGATTGCCTGCAATTGTGAAACTTGCGGGGGTTGACCGAGTTGTGATTAACTCAGAGAGCCGTGTTCTTGACATGACGGCTGAAAGTCAGCCAAAATGAAGTTCAAGACCAAAACCTGATGTGTGAATAACTGGAGACTGGGCTCAGGCCATTAACCCCCCCCGCCCCCCCACACTTGCGAAAGCCCGGTTGTAGCCTGGATCAGAACCCAGGATCTCAGAGGGGCCAGTACAGCACTCTGACTTCTAAGCCACCCGTTATCCTCTACAAACAAATTACGTTTCCCATCCGTTCTCCTGGTCGATGCCGCCGGTCGATGCTGTTGTTGTTGTTCGTTCCAGGCGGCTGGGGCAGGGAACCCGAAAGAATCTGGAACCCCGCCAGCGCCCTTTACGTTCAGCAGCAGCAGCAGCAGGTGGCGGCGGACATCAAGCCGGTCGCAAACGTTCGCCGCATCCCGGCGCCGGCAAGGAACCCGGCTCGCAGTGGCGACCGCCCGCTGTCGCATCCCTACCCGCTGTCGGCGCGCGAACTCGGCGAGACCGGCGGCACCCACCACCACCACCGCCCCGTAATCGCCGCGCGCCCCGGCGCGCCGGACGGCACCCCGGCCTCCGCCGCCGCCGCCGCCGCCGCCGCCACCGACGAGTGGAACGGGCAGCTCGCGCTGGCGCCCGGCGAAGGCGGCGGCTACGGCGACGGCAGCGGAGATGGCGGCGCCGGCGTGTTCGGCCGCAACGCGAGCCGCTGCGAGGAGTGCGGCAAGGAGTTTTCGACGCCGTCGTACCTGACGATCCACCGGCGCACGCATACGGGCGAGCGGCCGTACAACTGCGAGTTCTGCGGGCGCTCGTTCGGGCACCTGGCGGTGCTCACCAGCCACCGGAGGCGCCACACGGGCGAGAAGCCCTTCACGTGCAAGGTGTGCGGCAAGGCCTTCTGCCAGAACTCGAGCCTCGTGTACCACATGCGCACGCACACGGGGGAGAAGCCGTACACCTGCGACGTGTGCGGACGCAAGTTCACCGTCTCCAGCAACTTCATTAAGCACCGGCGCTCGCACTTCTGAGTGCCGGCGGTGGTGGTAGCAGTGGTTGGTCGCGATGGTGGCGGTGGTGGTAGCAGTGGTTGGTCGCGATGGTGGCGGTGGTGGTGGTGGGAGCAGTGGTGGGGCTGCGATGGCAATGCCACCGCCGGGATGGAGAGGGAAGCCGCGCGCTTCTGACGATCGCCGTACGTACGCACGTGCGGACGGTCGATCGATCGGGTACGGCAAGCTGGCGAGGTGGTGTGTGAGCGCAGTTCAAAGGTGGTACTACAGCAAGTAGGTTGTTGGGCTTGCGTGCGCTGTGCAGGAGTGGTTGAACGTCTAAAAAGCAGGAGCCTTTTGGGACGGAATACGATGAAAGATCTCTTGAGCCTGTACGTGAACAGGGGCAGGGAATCGACAGCACGGATGGCTGGGGAAAGGGAGTTGCAGACTGTGGGCGGCAGCAGAGGAGAATGTGCGACCGCCCACTGAGCCAGAGCTGGCCGGAGGCTTCGCCGGAAAGCCTTGGTGACTGGAGTGCAGCGGAGGAAGGTAATAGAGTGAGATAGCGAGATGAGATGGGGCGGTGTGGGCGGTGGGCGTGTAGACGTCACAGCCTACTTGCTGTACTGTCACCACCAGGCAGCTCGCCGATTCCTACCCCACCGCGGTTTGGTCACCGCTGCTTGATCCGCTAGCAAGGCGTGTCGGTTGTCCGTGGCGGGTCCGCTGCGAATGTGTGTGCGTTTAACTTCTTTCGCCCCGTACCTAGCCAACCGTGCTAACCGCAGGCGCGGGATATTGCGCCCGCGCGGATATCCGGAGCAGCCTCAAAACGAAGCCAGTACAAACCGACTGAGCATCACTGTGTGCACACTTCGTGTCCAAGGACACAGACACGACAGCGACAGGAGGATGAAGGAAATCATCGCAAGTGCTTTTTCGTTTTCAAGCGTGGATATGAAGTGTGTTTTTTTTTTATATATGTTGGTTACTTTTTCCCAGTTTGAGTTGTGCGTGGTGTGCGCCGGCAGCTGGAGCGGCGATGCTCGGCATGGCACAGCGTCTCCCCGTGCCATTGCACGGGGAGACGCTGTGCCATGCCACGTCCAACGGAAACGCCCCACATGCTGCTCGTTCGCAACCGAATATTCTGTTGACCTCCGCTCGGTGGGAGAGGTCTCTCGTTCTGTCCTGTTGCCCCCCCCCCCCACACAACGACCCCTTCACCACTAGGCATTAGGAAGTTTACGGGCCAGGAGCAGAACGTCGGACAATTGTGCCGAACAAGACAAGGTATAACCCCCTACCCCGAAAGCACATCGGAGAGAGATCAGCAAGCGTCAATATTTATTTTAGTCCAAGCTGTCGAATCGGTGTGCCGAAACAATGTTGGCCAGCAGAGGCAGCAGTTAGTTTGGACGTTTGTGGGTGAGAAAATAATTACAATCGATCCTTCCCCACCCCCCACTACCCCCTGTATGCCAATTGTATCCGACCGGCATGTCGGGAGATAGAAATTCTCTATCGGAAGTCTGTAGACTGCCGATTCTGAAGTCTGCTAAGTAGTGACAATTGGCATTTTTAAGACCGGATTAAAAAGCATTTCTCTTCTGTCGATTTGAATTTCTGTTTAAGTCTTTCCCACACTCTTTGTTTAGGGATGTCGTAGAACTACTTCTGAAGTCAATTCAGTAGGGCGGGGGGGGGGACCTCTTTATCCATCCACCTTTTCACTTGCCGATAAGAACGACGTTTAATTCCCAGAGCCACAATTCAGGGAAATTCGTTGAGAAACTGAACTCTTGTTTTTATTTTATTTACACGTGGTTATTGGTGACCGGGCTGTGATAGCCCCCATCGACTCGGGACGCTGGAGATCCCTGTTTCATCCGCGAAAACCTGGAGTCGAACCCAGGTCTCGGTTGTTCTCACTCGAAATGGCCCTGACTACACTCTGTGAGCAAGCGGGCCAAATCGGTTTCACGAATCGATCGGCAAAACTCCGAATCGTGCCCATGAATCGAGTCGGTGAGTCGCCGCATGCCGTGCGATTGGTGACGTTTATCTCGCGTGTGTGTGTGAGAATCTTCTGGCCAGTGTGAATACTGTAGCCTTTACAATGGTAATAATTTATAGACCTTTGTCAATCCACTGCTGGATGGAGGCCTCGCCACCACCCCATGTCCGTCGTGGGAGTGAATGTTTGACCATACTTCATGGCGGTGGTCAATGTGACTCGATGCAGGGATGCCGCGGTCCAAGACGCGTTTGGATCCCCGATGTTTGGCCGTGGCCGGGAATCGAACTCTGGTCACTGGGTTCATAGTGCAGTCCGCTAACGACTGTGCCGCCACTGCACCCCACTGGAGCTATAATAATTACGCAGGAAAGCCTCGGTGAGCCTCAAGAATATGTTTTCAGGGAGGTCCTGCTGCTACACGTTGGTATGTTTGGCGATTTGAAATGTACGAGTCGTCGGCTGCGTGTGGGAGGCAGAGTACCCAAAGAAAACCCCACCACGCGCATCCGACAGCGGGACGAGCAAGCAACCCACTTGCCGTGCCTTGCTGCACTGCCACGTGATCCGGCCCTTGCGGGCATCTCCGCATGATCCACCAACCCCACGGGTCACAATTTGTCGCGACTCTCACCTCCTCCCACTATCCGCTGTATGCAACGGGGGGCGGGGGGGTAGGGGGGGCCCGCGCGCGCCCCGCGCGCGTTTTCTGGAAAGTACCGTGATCTTCTGTAAACTTTCGACAAAAAGCTGTTACCAAAAAAATTATATACATTGTTTTTTTTTTGCCCTCTGGGGCTAAAAGTTCGTCTCACGCAGGACCAATAATAGAGCCGTTTTACCGTGAGCGCCGATGAGTTTTCAGTGCCGAGGTGGATGGAGCGGGGGGGCACGTGACTGTTGTGACGGCAAGGGCTTCTGCATTTATTCGTGCCGGGTCTGTCCCGCGGTGGTTGTCAATGAGGTATTTCCCAGACCCGGCACTCCCAAGTACTGTATACCTCTCGTCAATGGCCGTGTGGCTACCGAAAGTCGTCGCGTAACCTTGCTCCAGTCTTGCCAGCGCGCGACACCGAAACAAAAGGTCACAACTGTTATTTATGAAAGTCTTGGTTGTCGTGAAGCGATTGAACTGCAATAAATAACTGCGTAGGTGGTTGCGTTGTTGTGGCGTTGGCGGTTGTGCCGCCGCCCCCCCCCCCCCCCCCGTTGTGTGGGGGACGCGGCGCGTGCCGACGTTTCGCTGCGCGTGCCTGGAGGTTTTCTGAAAGCGAGGAGGACGTGGAGAGGTGAGGTGCACGTGGTCACGTGGTACTGTAACGGGAGGGCCGCGCAGCTGGTTTGGATGGGGCTGGCGATGCTTTTGTGGTCGGCGTTTGCATTGAATTGTGGGGGTTTCTTTTTTCGTGTGTCTATTTGGCAATCGCTGAAACGAACGTTTTGGTTACCGTGTCTGTGATTTGTCTAACACTGGTTTTGAGTTTCGTGAAATATTCGCCGGCTGTTCTTTTGCGTTTAGAGTTTGTTGGTTTTTCATTCGACAGTATTTGGGGGGAGTTGGTTTGTGTTAATGATGTCACTGGAGTTTTGTCACTAATAAGTTACGAACTACTGGGCCTGTTGTGTTTTATACGGTGTTAGCGAATTGACACGAAGTCGCTCTGCTCACTCGTAAATGTTATTCATTGACGACGATATCATGCTAATCACGATTTTAAATAATTAGCACACGTTTTTGAATGACTCTTGATGAAGACAATGCTAAGATTGGCACGGACTTTGTGTCAAGTTAGTCCGTCTAGAGTTTGTCTGTTTACTACTACTACTAATGACGATGATGATGAAGTGTCGAGCGAATGTCACGTTTTGTGTTTTTGTTTAGTTTTGTCTGATTACGTTGTTTTTCTTGCATGTGTGCCGAACATTTGATGCAGCGCAAAGGAGGATCTGTACGGGCGCCGTCGCCTCTGGGTCAAAACGACGATGTTATGCATTTCCTGTAATTAAATGATAACACTTTAAGACTTCGGCGGGCGTTTCGTGCGTGAGTGTTTGTGTCGTTTTCATTGGTTATGGAGGAGCAGTGGCGCAGCGGTTAGCGAAACTGCGCTACAAGACCCGGCGCTGAGCAGAGTTCGGATTCCAGCTCACGGCCAACAACGTCGGTGATGAATATCTGAACCGGTCCTGGGGGCCTCTCCTAGGTCCACTCGGCCTTTGAGGGAGTACCGGGTGCGGTTTGTATAAAATATTAGCACTGGGGAGACAAAGGCGGCCGGGCGTACGTGGTGTTGGCCGTTGTCGCGAGATCTTAACTACCTCGCCTGCTATACAGGAGGTTGTGGGTTCAATCCCGACCATAACGCCTGCTGTATATTTGGAGTTTTAGTATCTCTCTGTTGTCGCGTGGAATTTTTCTTCATGCCTTCTGGTTTTTCCCCGCCACGATTAAAGTCTAAATGCGTTTAGAGTATTTGGCTACTGCTATAAATTTCCACGCGACGATAAGCCGCTTCGTCGAGCTATAATTTAGGATAGCCAGGTCGTTTCTGAAAAAGAGTTACATAGCTCAGTGGGCCTTTCCTGGTAAAATTAAGCAAAATTGTTGAGTTCATAGTTTGTCGTGTGGGCCTTCATAGCTGCTCGATAACAGCACTTGCCCCAACAGCACATTACAGGCGGTCTCCGATTTACGAACACCGACTTAAAACGCGAACTCTCACGTGCCAATTGAACTGCGACACTTTTTTTTGTCCGACTGAGCGATCCTCCGCGAGATGTAAACGAATCGGCCTCGTGCTGGGAGTGAGAGTTTTGTGTGTTTATGATCATTTAAATACGGCAGATTACTGTTCCTACTTACGAAGTGCTCCACTTACGGGCCCCGGGAACGAATTTCGTCCTAAATGCTAAACGGACGAGGTGGGGGGGGAGATGTCTTTGTCATTGGCTCCAAGTCACGAGGATGACGAAGCCATTAGGACATCTCGCAGTGGGTGCAAGCTGCCGTTAACCACACGTGTGTCGGGAGTTACAGGCGCAGCGGCGACTCTTCAAAAAGTGCTTCTGAAACGCCCTGAAAAATGGCGTTTACGTTCGCGCACAGGAGATGGCACACTCGTGCCGTTCGACACAACGTTGCTGTGAAATTGTAACAGGACGTTTGCAGTCTTAAAGAGCGACGGAGCTTTTCATTCTCAAAAGTTGCACTCTGTTTCAAATGGCGCGGCAAAGCTGATATACAGCAGGAAGCAATGGTGGCTCTGGTGTGTGACGGTTATTTGTGACCAAGCGGAGACCTTTGACTCGCTACACTCGAGAACCCGGGTTCGTCAGCGGTGGCTCCAACACGGGTTCGAACCCAGACTCTCAACAGCGACGCCTCGGTGCTCTGCAGGCTTCTGAGCTACACCCAATCGCACCTTTCTGCGTTTGCCTGTCTCTCTTTGTGGTTGTCATTTGGCATTTCCCAGTAAACTTATAACACCTATACCCCGCTACTTAAGGAACGAAACAGGAGGACTTCTCTACAAATCTGGCTGTCGCCTGATGAAGCTAGTTGTTATTATTGGCGAAACGTCGTACTCCGATTGTAAATGTTGTGGCTTGGCTCTCCAACACACCGGTGTGCTGGCATGTTCTGTTCACGTGACAAACCTTTACTAATTGGCTGTGTCGGGTGGTGGCGGGTTTAACGACACATTTCTACACGATCTAACAACAACAAAACCTGTATTATGGATGATAATGGTCGCAAAAGCCTTCGTTTTAAATAAACCTATAACACCTGGATCTGTTCCGGGACCTTACCAGCACTTCACTTCAGAGCGCACCTAGTCTGGCACAAGCACCGTGGTGATACTGCTGTTGTCATCTGTATTTGTCGGTTTGTCCATCTCCTGGCCTGTTTCCCTGTGTTGCTCTCCCTGCCCGCCAGTCGGCCTATGCTGATGTTCCACATTATTACTTTGTCCATCGGTACTGGTTTACGATGTATGTTGAACTTCTTTTGCACCGTACGTAGCCAACCGTTCTAATTGGAGGAGTGGGGGAAGAACAAACTAAACACGAAACGCAATTATAAAAAAAAAAAGTTTTCAATCCCAGATTTCAAACTGCATTGCTCCAGTGGCTTCCGAATGACGGAAGAGCGTTCCAGACGGCCGCAGAAGCGTTTTTGAAAGCGCGCGATGTTCGGTGGCCAGCCAAAAGCCGCTGCGATGTCGCGTGATGGTTTATGCTCCATGACAGAGAACGGCAAGGAACTGTGGTGCATTAGTGGCAAGCGCGTTGTGTGTAACGAGCGCGACCTCGAAATGTGTTCGTTCGGCAACCGGAAGCCAACGCAGCACGAGCACTGGACGGACACGGTCAATGCAGCACGAGCACTGG
>CM025644.2:4667373-4683065 GCA_014621495.2 Entosphenus tridentatus | reverse complement strand
AGAGTGAGAGAGCGACGTGAGAGAAGGGAGAGAGAGAGATGAGAGAGGGAGATTGTAGAGTGATGAGAGTGAGAGAGAGCAACGTGGGAGAGTCAGAGTCAAACAAGCGTCACGCCCTCCCCCGCGATGTCACAATCGCAGCTGACGAGCGGCATGGAGTCCAACAACGTCCTGTGAGTAGCGCTCCCCTCCGTGCTCTATCCACTGCTGGATTAAAGGGACGATCCCCCACGATGTAACAGCTGTAGAAGCTGCTGCTGCTGCTTGGCTCATTGTTCAAGTCGCTCGCTCCGTCTCCGCGGTGGACGTGTCTCTCGACCGTGCCCGCCGTGACTTCACGTGCACACTCCTTATAGATATGTTCACACTAACGCACGCACGCACATAGTGCACAATTACATACTTGGGCGTGTGTGAGTGCAAAGGACGTGAAGCGTCAGGCCTCTTTAACTTGCACACAGCGCAGTGTTTCACAGTGTTCGCGTTGGGAGCTGGACGCAACGTGATTATGTAAACACGTGTGATAAGTGCAAGCTACGTGCAGAGTCATCATGACGCTGCTTTTTTACGGCAATTTGCAGGTGCCTCAAGTGTTTAACTTAAGGATGACTCGTAAAAGTATAATGGTCGTTGCATTTGTGGAGAAATAAATATGATAATTAAGCCGCGTGCTATAACGACACGTTGAGGCCTAGCGATCGGAGTGCACACCGGTCTCGGCTAGATGCTCCTACCCGGCTGACCTCGCCGTGTAGGCGGCCGGCGCCTCGCCGGTGTCACGGTGACACTGACACGCTTGTGCGTGTCATTTGTTATTAATAATGATTTGCTCTGAACAGCTTTGTCAAACAAAAGGCAATTCCATATTTGTATTCATTTGTGTTACCAGTTACGGTCTTAATCTAGATTTGAAGCTTTCTTTGGTTCTTTCGGTTAAAAATTAAATAAAAGTATTTTATTTTATTTAAAATCAAATTAAAATTCTTTATTTTAAATACAATTATTTTGTTTTATATCTACGTGAGTTTACCGAAAGAACCAAAGAGTAAAGTTACGGTCTTGTAAAAATGTGTGTTTAAATCGATATCGTAGGGTGCGTCTGTGAATTGCCCCCCCCCCCATCATCCCGGCAGCTTAAGAGTTGACCCTGGATGGTGCTGGGATAGGTGACCCCCCATGCATACCAAGGTGCTATAGGCTACGGGGGCCACGCGCTGGACAGGTCTCTACCTAGTGCGGACAAGTTAATTTTTGTACCGCACGATCACTACAATATCTGCCCCCCCCCCCCCCGCCTTTACCAACATGCAGTGACCAGCATGGTGAAGTATGGTCAAATAACACCCCCCCCCACCCAGACCAGCACGCATTCGAGGGCTCTAACATTGACACGAACCCGTTGAGGCTAAACGTGTCTTTGAACGGAGACATGGGGTATTGATTTGAATAATCCAGTACGTAAGCAATTAAACAATCTTGTAGGATTCAAAGTGCAAGTCCCGTTTAATATGTCGAGGTTTGTCATCACAGAGCATATGTCCCGTACGGGGATAATAATGACGGTGATGGGGGTGGACATTGTGCTGTCGATTTTATTTTTTCAATGTCAGCTTCAACTAATCTGTTATCGCATCAAACATTGGCAAACTATTCACACTTAAAAAAAATGTTTGAACTAGTTCATGTTATTTTGTGAAAATGTAAGAACATTCTGAATATATAAAATCGGCAAAATAAAGTGTCCGTTTGTGTTTGCAAATTACACAATGTAAATTTTTTTTGGTAAAAATATAAAACAGATTTTGAATTTGTGTAACTTTGCATACGTTACAGACTTAGAACGTGCACGTCTGCAAGTGTGTGAATGTGTTCAGTGGGGAGCGGTGGCGCTGTGGTTAGCGCACACTGCGCTACGAACCCGGCAACCCAAGTTAAATTCCCACTCGCAGCCAACATCGGTGACGAATATCTGAACCGGTAGACACGGCCTTAAATGAGGACCTGGGGCAGTGTGTAAACATCAGCACTGGGGAGACAAAGGCGTCCGGGCATGGTGCTGGCCACCCCAACACCTTGAATGCTGTGGCGGTCTTAATAGGTGCTCACTACCAGCACTTGTCCCAAGAGCCTGTAAGAAGCTATACGGGGGATCTTTGTCTTCTAGATGTGTTCAATAACATCACATAATTAAACTAGCCATTATTAACAAACAAAAAAACCTTCCACGATTCACCATACGATGCACAGAGGCTCCCCGGCCTCAGTCCTATAGAGATAAGGTTTTCTTTCCCATATTATAAAAAAAAATCTGCTTGTGCAACATATTCACCAACTGACAATTACACAACACGGTCGGTCGCATGTAGCAAGACTCGACTTGTTTGGGCAAGACAGCACAAGCGGCCCTGCTCCTGGCTGCAAGATGAGATACACGGGAGGGCATGCCTGCAAGTCGCGTTAATTGAACCAGAAAACTTCCATTGTACACCATCGTTTGCACTGACCGTCTTGAAGATCCTTCACCAACTCCTGCCGACCTCATCCCTCTCGTCTCACTCCCCCTCTTCACACGCTCTTACGTGTCCCCTCTCATTGCACTCAACTCCTTTCTGTGCAATCTACTAGCTTCCTCTCATCTCTCATCTCTCTCTCTGCTTCCATCCACACGCTCTCCTATCCCTCTCAATCTCACTTTACTCTCCTCCACGCAACTCCTCAGCTACAGCAACCAAGCCCCTGGCCATCTTCACTGCGCCATCGCTGCCCTGATTCACATTGCGAGTGGCAAATCATTTTAGGGATCCATCTATTTACCTTTCTAAAGCCATTAGTCAAATAAACAGTACTTATTCAATTTCGATTTAAAGCTTTCGTGACTGCAGGGATTCATATTCTTGGTTCTTTCGGTAAAGTCAAGTAGAAGGGAAATAATAAAATAATTATTATTTCAAGAATAGTACTTATTAATTCGTAGAGCATCTTAACGGAATTTTATAGCGCTTTAACCGCGGCGCTTTACAAAGCATTAGCAACGGCACAAGGTGTGTGAATGTAACGGTGGAGATGAGGTGAATGAAATAGATGAGAGGAAGCAATGGGGGCAAATCTGTGATGGTGCGTGAATTCGGTAAAAGTTAAATTGATGACAGTAAATGATGACGAATGGAATTAATGCATGGGGAATGAGTGATAGCTTTATAATGAGAATATGAAGCGGGAACAGCATAACATCAACTTGTAAGTCCATTATGGGTAATAATAATCCCTGCAAGGGGATGCTGCTGTGCTGTAGTGGTTAGCACACTGGTGTGACTTCCAATCCAGAGGTCGGCGGTTCAATCTCCCGGCGTGGCATTTGAAGCAATGAGCAGATATTTTATTTAATCACCCCCCCCCACCTCTGTCCACTCAGTAGTATAAATGGGGAGGCCAGAGTCAATCAGCAAGGCGCGTGGTGGAGTCAAGTGTGGGTACTGCCCACCTTTTACAAAAAGTTTGGCCAGTGTGGAATAGAAGTCGAAAATTACCGTCTAGGGCGGTGTTTCTCAAACTTGTTTGGCCCGCGTAGCACTCAGCCGATGCAAACATTTCTACGGACTACCGAGCCCCCTCACCCCTGGTGACAAAATGCAGTCACTTATCTCTATAAATACCAGTAATGAAATATTATTTCATTACTGGTATTTATAGACCTCTTGTATGCCAGGCGAGGTAGCTAACATCTCGCCTCTGTGTAAACGAGAAGCGCAAATGGTAAATCCCGCTGCGGTTGTCGTGTTCCCCCGGCAGACCGGCCAAGTTCCCGGAGCTGAAGAATGATGCGTTCCTGAAGGCGGCGCGCGGGGAGCAGACGGACTTCGTGCCCGTGTGGTGCATGCGGCAAGCGGGGAGGTACCTTCCAGGTGCGTTCAATGCTTCATTTCTCAATAAATGTTTTTTTACGGCTCGCTGCTAGACTGTGGAATAGGTTGCACGGAACTCGCAGCCACAGCCGTAGCGACAGGTACGCTCGATGCGTTGTGTCGGGCGCGGAAATATTTTCCGGGTCGCTGGGAAAAATGGAGTACATAACCACGTAAAAACACGATTTAACCACATTTATACAGGGGCTTATAATGACGTATCTCAAAGCCAAACTGTGGAGCGACTGCCACATTGGTTAGCGCACTGCGCTATCCATCCGGTGACCTGAGTTCCTGGCAAACATGAGCGGCGAGTGGTGTTCACTGAACCAGTCCTGGTCCTTCCTCTAGCCCTTCACCAACCTGCGCCGACCAGCCTTGGTGAAGTATGGTCGACTGTGGCTTGACAGGACACCGATAATTATTTTCTATTAAATTTAGCAGACAATCAGTCACCCTTGTTATGAAATTCCTGTCTGGTTGGGTCTTAAAAAAAAACACACCAATGCCTTTTGCAATAATTGTATTTTATCATTATGAATACTGTCATTTTAAATTAGGGCAGTTCCACCAATTAGCCAACATCACGATCATAATTTCAAAACCATCTCTAATAAACATGGGTTGTCATTGTGATTGTAATTATCTACGATTCAAGAAAGAGTGGCTCATTTATAGAAGAAGGCGATGGATTGACACACACACACAACTGAATGTGTCATCACCACCATCCCAGCGAGGAGGAAATGGCGCTTTCATCCCGCGTACGTCCGATACCACCTGCGGTATCTCAAGAACGTTTCTGTCCTTTATCGAGAGAGGTGGACACACTATATACAACTATTTAACCATATTCTTTGGGTCTTTCGGTAAAGTCACGTAGTTAGGTTCAAAGAAAATAACAAAACTACGACGTTTCGATCGCAACACAAGCGGTCGTCTTCAGGAAAAGACGACTGCTTGTGTTGCGATTGAAACGTCATAGTTTTTAGTGTTTTGTTATTTTTTTTTGGAATCTACGTGACTTTGCCGAAAGACCCAAAGAATATGAATTCCTGCAGTCACGAAAGCTTGAAAAAAGTCACTATTTAACCAGGTAAGGCCTACTGAGCTCTATAGCTTGTTTTCAGAAGCGACCTGGCCACAAATGATAGCTCAACCGAGTGGCACCGCACGCGGAAATGTATAGCAGCCAAATACTCTAAACGTATGTTTCTAAAACATGGAGGGAAAAACTTGAGGTCTCGGAGAAAAATCCATGCGACCACGGGGAGAACATGCAAACTCCAAATATACAGCAGCAGGCGTCAGGGTCGGGATCAAATCCACGACCTCATGCATACCAGGCGAGGTAGTTAACATTTTGCCACCGTGGCATCCGAGAGTCCCTAAAGTGGTCGGCACACTCTGCCCAAGTAAAAAAAAATCCACTTCACGATTCTACCAACGATTACCCACGTCTTGAACGCGTCTCAAACCTGCACATCTGAGGCCGTGCAACTGTCCGTTGAATACTTCCCGCCTGTGCATTTACAGGAGCGCACTTTGCAGTCAAGCAGGCGGTTACATCATCTAGCTGTACATCTTGGGCTTATGTAATTCGTAATGTTCCTGTGGGGTTTATTGAAATCTTATTTCCACCCCGAGGCATTAACACAGAATCTGCCTCACCATATCAGTTTAAAGTCATTTGTTTACCTTTCCTAGACTTTGCACTCCTTTTGTGTTCCGTATTGTTTTTCTTTTTTTGACGTTCTGACCCCGTGCCCCTACTGGACATCCGTGCAAAAGAGCTTCATAGCTCATCGGATTCCTCCTCCAGTAATAAATAAATAGTCTGATTCCGAGTTGACCCTTTGTCTATCCCGACACCACTGCCTATTTGGTCACTTGCCTGTGATCAAATCACCCACGATGCGCCCGATCTCAGCAGCTGTCCAACGCTGAGCAGGGTTGAGGCTGCACAGTGCTTGGATGGGCAACTACAAATGCATAAAACAGGTGCTCCAGGATCCCGCGGGGCTACGCTGTCAGCGGAAGGCGGCAAGAGCGGCAATATCATTTAGTGTACTGCACTACCGTTCGGCGCCTATGCTTCCCCAGCTTTACCAACCCGCACTGACCAGGGCGGTGAAGTATGGTCAACCAGCCCCCACGACCCGCACAGAGTGGGGAGTCTCATTATTCGTTACTGTGGAGGACGATAAATACAAGTATATCAAAGCATAATTCCACTCTGTGTCTCCACATATACGTATGTATGTTGACATTCTTTCATACTGTACATAGCCAACTGCACTAATTAGAGGTGTGGGGGAAGGACAACAAACTAAACACAAAGCAGTTCTCAAGAAATTAGTTTTCAATGTAGATGATGATTTAAAAGTGTGTCGCTCCAGTGGCTTCCTAATATCAGAAGAGCGTTCCTGACGGCCGCGGAAGGACATCTGGGCGCAACGGTGGCAATATGTTATCTACCTCGCCTGGTATCCACGAGGTCATGGGTCCGATCCTGACCCTGACGCCTGTATAATTGGAATTTCCATATTCTCGCCGTGGTCACGTGTATTTTTTATCCTGGTCCTCCGGTTTTTCCCTCCACGTTTAGAAACACGCGTTTAGAGTAATTTGGTCGCTATAAATATCCACACGATAAGCCGCTTCGTTGATCTATCATTTGTGATAGCCAGGTCGCTTCTGAAAAAGAGCCGTATAGCTCAGTGGGCTTTAAGGTAAAATACAAAATGGTATTGTTTCAGTTTAGAATTTGCGCAAAATGATCATTAATATAATCGTTAATATTCAACCAATGAATGTTGCTGCTTGCCTCTTCCAGAATTCCGCGAGACGCGGGCCGGGCAAGACTTCTTCGAGACGTGTCGGAACCCCGAGCTCTGCTGCAAGCTGACGCTGCAGGTGACCACATCATCAATGGCGTCGGGGCAACGTGATGAATGCGTTGTTAAAAACAACAACGACAAACACAAGAGGGAGAAGTTTCGGCCCGTCTCGCTCGATCACACGGCCGCTACGAATAAATAAAAACCCGTTCGTCCTCGTGGCACGTGTAGAAGGTGGATGCAGGTGTTTACGTTCGCGTTCAGTGCATTTGAGTGTAAGTGAAGGGTAAAGGCGCAGCCCTGCAATTGCTTGCTCACGCCACTGCTACCGGAAGGGCCTCAAACTATAGCCACCTCTAGACAGAGCCCCTCGAGAGTGTAATTTTGGACTTCTATTCCCATGCTGAGCAGACGCATGTCAGTCGACCCGTGGCACCTGGGTCTGCCCCGTGACCTCCTGCCAGTGGGCGTTCGACACTTTACTTGGCCTCAAGGTGCACATGGCCTGGCACAAGCGTCGTGGTGACATCACCGCCACTTAGTGGCGAATGGCGGTTGTTGTTGTTGTAATGTACGTATGTTAAACTTCTTCCGCCCCGTACGTAGCCAACTGTGCTAATCGGAGGTACGGGGGAAGGACAAGGAGCTAAAATAAAAAGAGGTGTGAGTAACCCACACTTTACCCCACCGTGGCGTACACATTTGTACTGCTGGGTGGACAGTGGTGGCGAGTTGGTGAGTGGGAAGCAAGATAGATTACAAAAACGCCCGCCATTGTTTCAACCAGCCGCGCCAGTGCGCTGCTCGCCATCACACCGCTGTGGTAGCGGCCTTCACGAGTCCTCTACGACCCGGGAATAATCGCCTCCTCGGTGCACGATTCCACGCGTCTATTGCGAGGAGCACGCGCGCTCGACGGACCGTTGCAGCACGAGACCACGGTGGGGGTGGCATCCCTGTCCAACCCCTTACCAGTGGCCCTACCTTATCACAGACCAATTCAGACCTTATTGGTTGCCCCGTGCCCCTTATAAATCTCAACGTTCATCCTGCAAAGTCCCATCACAAGAGAGATACACAAATAGAAAATGTTTTAACTAGCCGTATTGAAACGGCTGTACGCCGTATAGACCTGAAAACTCAATTTCCCTGTACACGAATACGGGGTAAACCGTGTGGGTCGACAAGCATGGGGGGGTGGAGGCCGGAGACGGTGGCGGCGGCCTAGGGAAGACCCCTGCGCGTTTGCCGGCTACGATGAAGGAGACCTCGCCGCGTTGGTTCCGTTCATTTGTATAACTTTGTTTCCGCAGCCGATCCAGAGATTTGCGCTCGACGCCGCCATCATCTTCTCCGACATCTTGGTGGTGCCGCAGGTCAGAGGCCGCGCGAATGACGAGGGCGATCTCGCCGCCCCACGCCTACGGTCCGAGTCGCCCAAACCCCACTGGATCTGGGCAGCTAAGCTGGGTGTAGCCTGGGTAGCGCTTTTGATGAGTGCTTGCCTAGCGTTAAATTAAAACAATTAACCCGTAAAAACAAAGTTTTTCACTATAAATCCTTTATATGCGTGGCGGCTAGAGTCCTCTCGTCCTCTGGCTTGAGATGGCTGCCACCTATGGGTCAGATGATTGCATGCCAGCATTAAGCAATTGGTAATTAAATATAATATTTTTGTCCTAAAAAGTGTAAAATTTAGGAAAAAAAAATTCACGAAAATTAATTGTCACGCACAACGAGTATGTGTGGAAAATGTCAGCTCGATTGGATCACGGGAAGTGGGTTAAAAAACGACCGAAATATTTGCACGGTCGTAATCAAGCAAGCAAGCGTGCAAGTGAACTTAATATAAAGGATTTAAAAAACAACAACAACAGGTGTTACAGGCTGCTGCGGGGCTATGTTGTGGGCAGCGGAGGGGCATTGCAGAGAGGAATCCATTGCTGCTCCGTCGGCTACGCTGCCCGCCTTCACCAACGCGCACTGACCAGCGCGGTGAAGTATGGCCAGACAACCTCCATGACCCGTGCACGGTGCGAGGGGTGCTCTCATCCATCAGCGAATTGTTTAAAGGGTTTTGCATGTAGAATAGTACTTACCCCGAGGAGACGATACGGCTCAACGGGGGATGTGTCGTGTCTTGTGGATGTTTGCGTACGTGTACGCCTGCACGTGAATGTGCACGTGCGCTTCACAATTGTGTCTGCGGGTCCTCGTGTACGTGGGTGTGCGTGTGTCTGTGTCGAGCGGTGGCACTGCGGTTGGCGCACTGCCCTACGGACCCGGCGACCCGAGTTTGGTTTCAACTCGCCAGCAATAGTTGCGAATAATATCTGAACCGTTGATGGGCCTCCTCCTCTCTGCCGACTCAGCCTTAAATTAGTACCTGGTTCAGTGTGTGTGAAACATGAGCACTGGGGAGACAAATGCAGGCAGGCGTGGTGTTGACCACACACACGTGCAGGCTATAATCGGCACTCGTTAACAGCACTTGCCCCGACAGTCTCTTTGAAGCTATACGGGGGAATTTAATCTTTGTCTTTGCGGGTGTCGGCGTGCGGAGCAGTGGAGTGGAGCGGTCAGCGCACCCCTCCACAAACCTGGCGACCCGCGTTCAAATACCAGTCACGGCTGACACAACAAACATCTAAACTATTAAACAAAACTATTTCTATTTTACCAGGTAAGGCCCACTGAGCTAAGCGACCTGGCCACAAATGAGAGCCCAACAAATTGGCTTATCATCATGTGGAAATTTATAGCGGCCAAATACTCTAAATGCACGTTTAAATCCGGATGACCCGGAGAAAAATCCTCATGGGGAAAACATGCAAACACCAAATGTACAGGTGTCAGGGTCGGGATTGAAACCACAACCTCCTGTTGACCAGGCGAGGTAGCTAATATCTCGCCATTGGCGATTGATCTCTGAACTAGTCCACAAAATTTCGATTTAAAGCTTTCGTGACTGCAGGGATTCATCTTCTTGGTTCTTTCGGTAAAGTCACGTGGAATGGAAATAATAAAATAATAAAAATAAAACATAATAAAAATAATTCTCACGACGTTTCGGCCACAACGCAAGCAGCCGTCCTCAGGTGAGGAACAGGTCTGTCAGGAAGACAGCGTCTGAATGAAACACCCCAGGCTTGGAGCGTATATTTAAGCTGGGTGGGAGGGGGAAGAGCGCCTTGACAAAAAATTTGCATATCAAGAGGAATTTAGCATAACTAGTCCACACAAGCCACTCATAGGCCCGCGCCGGCCTTCATAGCTCGTCGCTGCAGCACCTGCCGCAGCAGTCTATAAGCGTTCACACGGGCGTTGGGGGTACCTGCGTATTGCACATTCTATGTCTTTAAACTTCTTTCGCACTGTATGTAGCCAACCGTGCTAATCGGAGGTGCGGGGGAAAAACAACAAAGCAAACACAACGCGATTGTAAAGAAATTAGTTTTCAATCTATATTTAAAAGTGCATAGCTCCGGTGGCTTCCTAGTATCGCAAGGAAGAGCATTCCAGACGGCCGCAGAAGCGCACCTCAGAGCTCGCGATGCGGTGATCACCGTCTTTGTTCGCCGGCTCGTCAAAAGCCGCCGCTGCTGCTGCGAGGATGACCGAAGTGTCCAGCGAGTTGTATCGCGGTTCGTCTGTGGCGAGCGCTTCGTGTGTGACGATGGCGATGTCGGCGCGGCGTGTGCCAGGCGATGGGCATGGAGGTGGTGATGACCCCGGGGAAGGGCCCCACCTTCCCGCAGCCGCTGGCCGACCCCGCCGAGCTGTCGCGTCTCCGCGAGCACGTGGACGTGCAGCAGCACCTGGGCTACGTGTTCCAAGCGATCACGCTCACGCGGCACCGCCTGGAGGGCCGCGTGCCCCTCATCGGCTTCTCCGGGGCCCCCGTGCGTAACGCCCCCCCCCCCCCCCCCCCTCTCCCCCCCCCCCCCCCCCCGTCTATTGCAGCGTAAACCGCCCGAGCAACTCCAGAGTCAACACCCTCACCGTTACCCCCGTATATAGTTGTTGGTTAGGAAGAATACGGGGAACCGGGCACGGCAATGTGGGAATTGCACCTCCGACGCGCAGCATGGGAAACACGCACACGCGTTGTTGTGCGCAACGCGTCTGGGATGCACGGGTACACGATAAACGCGCGCACGTACGGGTACGTTGTATATCCGGCAAGGTGACTAGGAGACAAGAGTTCAAATAGCGGTTGTGGAGTTGACTCGGCCCATCATGCCGCTGGGCCCGATAAAACTAGTACCACTTTTGTGTGGAAGTCGGGAATGGTTGTCCTATGTTGGGACTCGCCCTGACTCTAGGAACGTGGAATTTCCACTCCTGGCCCTGGCAGGGCTGTAAACGGTAGATGAGCACAAACGCTTCATTGCTCACGTGAGCAGCAAACCATTGTGACAGACACACTCGCTATTTATTTTCATATCCCGCACCTTCGATTAGCATGCTTCGCTATGTACGGTGCGAAAGAAGTTCAGCACACATACGTACATACACACGTGTCAGATCACATTCGTTTTATTTTCCCAATCAATATTCCCTCTGTAAAGTCACGTAGAAGGGAAATAATAAACAAAACAAAATTATCCCGACGTTTCGATTGCAACACAAGCAATCATCATCAGGTGTGAAAACCACAGCAAGGAAATTAGAAAAAAACGCCACTTTTTTCAAATTTTCTTGCTCTGGTTTTCACACCTGATGATGATTGCTTGTGTTGCAATCGAAACGTCGGGAGAATTTTTATAGTTTTATTTTTATTATTTTATTGAATATGAATCCCTGCAGTCACGAAAGCTTTAAATCTAAAAATATTCCCTCTCTTGCGGTACCCATCTTTAATGAGAACTCTCTCAATGCTACCACGGTGACCTTGCCATCACGTGTTTTTGTGATCCAGAGATTAAAAAATTCGGAAAATCATCGGTAGCATTTGCCACCCTGCGTAGTACCGATAGCCATTTTTGGGCCTAAGGCTCAAGGACCCGCCAAAATATTGAGTGAAGTCTTCCCCTTTTCGCAGTGGACGCTGATGACGTACATGATCGAGGGCGGAGGCTCCCCCACGCAGTCGCGAGCCAAGCGGTGGCTCTACCAGCACCCGGAGGCGAGCCACCGCCTCCTCTCCTCGCTCACCCGCGTCATCGTCGACTACCTGGTGGGCCAGGTGGCCGCCGGGGCACAGGTGCTGCCCCCCCCCCCCACCCCCGCCTCCCTAACCCCCCCCAACTCCCCCACCTCACCACATCACCATCGTTACCACCACCACCACCAAAGACAAGGATCCCCCGTATAGTCGTAACGGACTGTTGGGGCAAGTGCTGTTAGCGCGCACCGATAAAGGCCGACACGGCACATGACGGGGCGGTGTGTTCGGCACCACGCCCGGCCGCCTTTGCCTTCCGAGTGGTGATGTTTGCACGTTGCACCAGGTGCTCATTTGAGGCCGAATCGACCTAGGGAAGGCCCAGGATCGGTTCAGACAATTGTCATCGGTGTTGGTGTCCGTGAGCGGGAATTGAACTCGGATCGCCGGGTGCGCAGCACTGCGCCACCACCACCGCACCTCCGATTAGCACGGTTGGCTACGTACGGTGCGAAAAAAGTTCAACAACAGACATACACACATACACTCGACAGACATGTGCAAAGCCCCGCCCCGCTCCGGGAAGATTGACGTAAAATAAATATTGAAAGGGGGGTAAAAGGCGCTGTTCGTGACGATTTGTTACCGGCCGTGTTTCTACCGCGCAGGTTTTCAAGCGGCACTCCAATTGTGAGAGAGTAGGATAGAGCAGTGGTTCTTAAACGTTACCGCAGCCTTGCAACCCTTTGGTTCTCAATCGTAAAAAAAAGATGATATGTTAAATACATAGTCTTTGATGAAACAAAGTAGTTACTTACGTGCCCGTGCGCAATTTGTGTTTCGATGATTTACCTTCGAAAAAAATCTGGCCATGTCTCGGACCCCCAGAAAGGGCATCTCACTCCCCCGGGGGGTGCGTGCACCCCAGGTTTTAAGAAGAACCACTGCTCTCGAGGGTGAGGGAGTGTTTTGGCCCACCCGTAGAATTTGGGATCTGGGATCCGATTACTACAGATGGCTCCTTAGCTGTTCGTGCGGGTCGCGAACCGCCTGCTGTTTGGCACGACGTCCGACGTTTCGCTCCGCGTGCTGGCAGCTTCTTCATGACCTGAATATGAATTCAGCAAGTGGAGGCTCCTTGACTCGGCCCATCATCCCTCCAGTGTCGATTAAATAGGTACCACTCTGTGTGGAAGTAAGTGGTGCTCCTATGGATAGACTTCACCATTGCCATAGGAATGTGGAATTTCCACCTCCCTCAATGGCCATTTGAGCAGGAGGTCACTTTGACTGTAACATTCCACCCTCGGTCATCCGCCCCAATCATCGTTGGGTCCACAGCAGCATTTTCCGCCATCACCATGTTCATCGTGTTTCCCGCAAAAACGGTGTTTCCTTCCGTCAGCTGAACGCTATAACTGGAACGCTTCGGGAAATCCTTAAAATAAATTGGCCCTTTTGGCGATTACTTTGGGCGAGAGAGGGAGGCAAGGTGGCGAGGGGGGGGGAGGGAGGAGGAGGCGTCGCAAGGTAATTACGGGCGCTCCTAACGAAGACACCGTTTATTTTGTGCCCGCCATTAATCTGTCATCGGCCCGTTAACAATGAGGCTTCCTCGTTAGCTGATAATTATCGCTCTTAGGATGATCCTCACGGTTTGAAACAATCTGAGCGTCTGTTCGCTCAGACGAGCGTCAAACACCGCTCCTCCACGTTCAAATTCGGCGGCTCTCACCGAGTGTCAGAAATTCCACGTTCCCATGGCCAGGGACTGGTCGCTTCACAGGACCGTCGCTCGACTTGCCACAAAGCGACACCCATTCCATCGGCTCGCGGGTCGACTGTCGAGCCGAGGTTGTGAACTCGTGGCGTTGTGAGTGAACTCGCAAAATAGGCTTCATTGAATCAGTCGTCATGGTTACTCTTAAGAGTAGCGCGAGTGTGGGGAGCGGGGAGCGGTAGCGTAGTGGCTAGCGCACTATGCTATGCACCCAGCGATGAGTAGAACAATGTTATGTAGACTAGCCGTAGTCTCAAGCCGCACCTTACCATAATACTAAAAAGGGGGCCTGTCCTGGCCCATCCCCCCCCCTCAACCAGTATATATACGGGGTAGTATCTCTTGGAATCTCTCATTTACTTGATACAGCAATCGTGCTGTGACGGTTCCACCTGAAGACGGAAGCTTGTGTTGCCTCCGAAACGTCGTGATTTTTATTTTATTTTTATTTTACTTTTATTAATTTAAATTTTTTACCTACGTGACTTTACCGAAAAAACCTAAGAATAAGTATAACAATAATTTCAATTCATCAAGCGCCCCTAAACAATCATTCTCAGGGGCCCGGTGCGGTGTGTGAACATCATCACTGGGGAGGCGGCTGGCGTGGTGCTGACCACACCACCCTCTTGTGCGCCGTGCCGGCCCTCATAGGTCCTACTCGCTAACAGCACTTGCCCCAACGGTCTGTGAAGGCTACACGGTCGGGCGGGGGGGATCTTTGTCTGTCTGTGCGCAGGCCCTGCAGGTGTTTGAGTCTCACGCCGGCTGCCTGGGCCCGGCTCAGTTCTCCGAGTTTGCGCTGCCGTACCTGCGGGAGATCGCCACGCGGGTCAAGCAGGGCCTGCGTGACGCGGGCCTCGAGCTCGTCCCCATGGTAACGACGCCATCGTTGTCTTTCTCGTCATCGTCGTTTCGTTCTAAAGAGGATTGAACTTACTGGACTAATTTACATCCGATTCATAACGTAATTGTTTTTAATGTACTGCAGTCAATCACTCACTGGCAGTCAGTTGCCTCCTTATCGCTCTTTACCGCTACTTTCATGGTCACTGTTCGCGTGAATGTCATTCGTTGATTCCTCCACCTGCGTTGAGGTCTCTGCCAGACACTGTCTCGCCTCATCCTGCACACTTCAACCAGCACCACACTGCAGGTCAAAACAACACACCCACCCACTCACGCACCCACTTAGCTACCCACCCACGCACCCACCCACCCGCTCACCCGCTCACGTACCCACTCACGCACGCACTCACCCACTCACGTTCCCACTCACGCACCCACCCACTCACTCACCCGCTCACGTACCCACTCACGCACGCACTCACCCACTCACGTACCCACTCACGCACCCACCCACTCACTCACCCGCTCACGTACCCGCTCACGCACGCACTCACCCACTCACGTACCCGCTCACTCACCCACTCACTCACCCGCTCACGTACCCGCTCATGCACGCACTCACCCACTCACGTACCCACTCACCCACCCACTCATGAGTTGGAGCTCGCCGCTGAATTTGGCCATTGCTGGTTGGATCATTAACTTTCTCGGGAGTGGGGGGGGCGACGGAGGGGGGGGGGGGGGGGGGGGGGGGGCGCGGGCGGGTAATTTAAAAACCCTTTCCCCCCCCCCCCCCCCCCCCCTAAAAATTATGACTCACTGCTATTTGCATGCCCCCTCCCGGTCCCTCTGTCTCGCAGATCGTGTTTGCGAAGGACGGACACTTCGCGCTCAAGGATCTCGCCAGCTCCGGCTACGAGGTGGTCGGCCTGGACTGGACCGTCAGCCCCAAGCTGGCACGGTGAGGACTATACAATAGCGGCATCGTCATCACCGCTACCATCATCACCATCGTTGATCAACAAGAGACAGACGGGCATTGGAGAGCAGATGGTGGGAGACTGGTTGGGCAGATCTGTAGGATTATGTCTATCTATAGGTCTCTGTGTGAGTCTGTGGGTCTCTATGTGAGACTACGGGTCTCTGCGTGAGTATATGGGTCTCTGCCTGAGCATATGGATCTCTGCGTGAGAGTGTGGGTCTCTGTGTGAGTC
>CM025644.2:4636704-4662959 GCA_014621495.2 Entosphenus tridentatus | reverse complement strand
GTCACGAAAGCTTTCAATCGAAATTTATGGTCGGATTTGTGAACGTCAATATGCAACGGCAAACCAGGACTCGGGAAGTTACTGCACAGCAATGAAATTAAAAACCGCTTTAAAACGTGGGAGGTGGGGGGGGGGGAAATGCTTTTAATTCGTTTCAACAAATGCACGCGATATTAACAATACATATCACTGCGCATGAAAATGCCAGATCTGCAAACGCCTATGGAAAGTTACGTGACACCGCGTCCAATTACCGCTCTGCGCTAGGGCGGTTAATTGGCGAGGGCCGACAAGTGACACGGACGCCGCGTCGTTGTACCGCGTCGTGTCGGCCGCGGGTTAAATCGGTCAAAACAGCCAGGCGAGGAAATCTCCCGACAAGGAGTTGGAAACGAACGCCGCGTACGGTTGACCTTTTTTCGGGATGACCCCACTCGAGGTGGAATCCAATTAGCGGACAATGTCACCGCTCGCATCGATCGCCGTCGCGCGAACCGTCTCGCCGCGGAGAGCGAGAGAGCGGCCACAAATCGCCCCGAAATCTCAAGTTCTGCTCGAGTCTTCTCGGAAATGTCACCCTCGTCAAATAGTCAGTCGAAGTCACCGAGAGTCAGGGATGTCCAAAAAAAAACAAGCGAGAGACAAACTGTAACAACAACAACAACAGCAGAATAATGCGGCCAAAACAAAAACAGATATTTATTTCCAGTACTCCTGTTCAGAACGGCACACCTGCGGCTGCAATGACTTTCCGGTTGGGCAAAATGCTTTCGTCGGCCAGAGTTACAACAGCAACAAAAATATGCGTTTCAGTTTGTAAGAGACAAGCATGGTGCAGGCCTGGGGTCCCACCGTCAGTGAAGATATACACGTGGCACTTAGCAGGCACGGTTCAGGACCCCAGATGTGTAACGTCAACGGTGCAGGCCCGGCATTGCTCGTCTGTGCCACTCGCGGTCGGGGCCTACCACGAGA
The DNA here is from genome assembly GCA_014621495.2 of Entosphenus tridentatus. Taxonomy (NCBI): domain Eukaryota; kingdom Metazoa; phylum Chordata; class Hyperoartia; order Petromyzontiformes; family Petromyzontidae; genus Entosphenus; species Entosphenus tridentatus. The sequence goes on along the minus strand of CM025644.2, from coordinate 4,661,984 downwards.
GGGCCTTCAAGTAAAGCCCTTCCATAGAGGGTATCTGGTCGACTCATCCACGCGGGCCAGACACATTTGAAGAGATGGGAGTACCCACACTTTACCCCACCAACACACGACCTGCTGTTGCTGCTGCCGATCGACTGTGGTGCCACCCAATCATCCTGCAGGATGGACGGATGTGGGGGGGGGGTAGATTTAGAATCCCAGTTAAAATAAACCCGGTTATAATTAGTTCTCAAAATGTTGCATGGAGGTGGCTTATTCTGTTTAAACTGTTTGGTCAAAGCCGTTAATTTAAACCGACTTATTTTCTCATGTAAACGGCGATGAAACATCAATAGATCTTCTCCAAAACGCAAATGTTCATCGACAGGCATGTTTATAAAAAGACGGAGGTGGGGGGGGGTGAGATATGTAGACATTCAAAAATTGGAAACGATATTGCCTTGAGCCGGTGTTCACGAAGCCATTCGTACGAATGCGACGCCACAATCGTAGCCCCGGCCGTCACCCCGTTGTCAAACGGAAGGGCCACTCCGATCGTCGTCCTTCAGCATCTCTCGTGAGATGAGCAGAGAGCATCGAGCCAAGCGGCATCACTGCCTGCGACGTCTCCTACCGATGAAATGTAAATAATAAAAACGATGGCATCAGGGCGTCAAGCCACATACGACATCATCATTATCATCGCCGATTGGCCCGTAGGTAAAGCTAGGCGGGGATTTTATATCGTCCGGTTCACTTCCACAGCAGGGGCATGAGAGAGTGCACAACTTGATATGTTTAAGACGCAAATGCAATCGAAGTGACCTCGGCAGCAGTTCTGTGATGTCATATTCCGGTGGCCGTTCTTTAACAACGGGGAAGCTGGTGGTGACGTCACACTGCATTCTGTAGGGCGGGGCGAGGGGGGGGTGACGTCACACCGCTTTCTATGAGGGTTCCGAATGGAAATCTCTTCGCCTTGGTCACGCAAATGGAATGTAAATAGCTCAAGTTTTGTTTTTTTACAGGAAGTGTAGAAACCCCAGAGCCCTGTGGCGTCTCTCCTCGTGTGAACGTGGTTAGAACGTCACCCCACAGCCTCACGTGGTCAGCCCTGAACTTGAGTCGCGAAAGACAACAACAACAACAAAAACCTGTTCTTATCTCGTAATGAAAACACACAGGAGAGAGGCAGTGTGTCCGGCTGTTTGATGCAAATCTGAAGCTTTGTTAAATGAGCGAATAAAAAATACTTCGCTAGAGTTTATATTTGTTTCACGTCACCAAAGCTAGCAACACTGACGATGGCGGAACGCTCCCCACGCGCTTGTCGGTACGTCACCAAAGCTGTTGGCACCGGAGCGTCTTCCCTTCCACGCACATTGAAGGCCCACCTCTTTTAAATCAACCCACTGTTGGTTCAAGGCCTCCTCCGCCCGCACGCCACGCTGATGGTGAACGGGTTGTTGTCTGACCGTACGTCATCACGCTGGTCAGAGCGGAGTTGGTGAAGGCGGAACGTACAAGTGTGAGAGCATAGAAGTACAGCACAGCAAACGGATTTTGTTGCACTGCCCTTTTACTGCTTGCCGCTACGTAAACCTGCAAAGCCCTACTTGTTCATGCGTGGCGATCGCCCCCGAAAGCACTATCCAGGCTCAAACCCTGCTCGGCTTCTGAGATCTGACAAGATCGGGCAAAACACCAAATTCTCGGCAAGAGAAGACTTGGCGTGGCGTAATTTCCACGCTTGTTAAATACGCCGCCGTAGACACGTTCCTGGAACACGTTCCTCCAGGGCCATGTTAAATTACACTTTCTCAACACTCTTGCTTCAAGACGCACGCGTCGCGCACCCCAGGGGCACAAAGCCGCCAAAGTTGCGTAACGGCGAGAGAGGAGCTGTTTTGATTATCGATCGTTTCCCTTGAAAGGAGCCGTGAAACCACGCGATGTTTGAGCGAAGCCCTTGGCGAATGGTGCGACTGTTTCGCGAGCAACGCCGTTGCATTTCAACGAAATGAGCATTTGTCTCGGTTTTTGTTTGTTTGTTTGTCGGAATTTCTTTTGTACAGTGCTCTCTCTTCACTACACCCCACCTCTCCCCCCTCAAAGAGTGATGGGTAGCAGATACGGGCTTTTCATTTCAGCCTGGTCTGCCCAGGGTGTCGGCAACCCGGGAAATATCCCCGCACCTAGCACACCACATGCATGATGTGCATCGCTGCGGCGGATAGGTTCACGCAAACATTTCGAAAGAAATTAAGCCCCGTGACAGAAGAAGAAGAAGAAGAAGAAAAAACGATGCGCGCGAACTGTAAACGATCGATGCTTACGCGAACGAACCGATGCGCGTTGCAGCGAGCGTCAGAATCCGCGAGATTATGAAATCGATAGGGACCACGCGGGGAAAAATACCACCCCTCCACCACCCTTGTCGTCGCTGTGCAAACGAGCAGACAGACATCCCTTCTGATGCGGCAGGAGCAACGCGCAATGGTTTGGCATACGGTACACGCCGCAGCCGGCACGCGAGGCTGTAACGGCATGGCTCAAAGGTTTGGCCCGACACCTCGCGCTCCAACCGATAGGTTCATTACTGCGGTATTGATTGGCAAATGTTGTTTCGGCGGTTCGTTAAAACGGCGAATACTTCCACGCGCTGTTGCGAGCCGCTCGAATCGAAAAACACTTTCAGCGGCCCGTACGAAATGTAACATCATCTCCGGGCGACGGACAACGGGACGAAGCTCGGCGTAAAAAGTTAAGCCTTCGTTTTTCCGTACAACGTTAAATAAAATTAAAATAAACTGAAGAACCCTCGGCGGGATAAACCCGCGATCAGGTCTCTCGAAAACGATCAACGAATTCTACGCGACAATACTGATTCCATGGCGGTATCGGGGGGCATCCCTTCAACCGCGTGCTACAACATTTTACACTTTTTACTCAGTAACTGCAACAAGGACAACACTTAAATGGGGAAAACGATGACCAACTCGCACGCACGCACGCACGCACAGGTCGACCGTGGCTCAGAGACCCACACACGCACACACACACACACACACAGATCGGTGGCCAACTGTGTTGCTACACACACACACGCACACTTCATTGGCAAGGTGAGTTTCACAGCAAGACGTAGGGGATGGGGGGGGAGGCAAAAGTAGTCCATGGGCCAAAACCGAATATTTCACCTGTTCGTATAAGATTCGTAGGGTGGCGCAGTGGTAAGACTTGGGTTCGATTCCCGACACAGGTTTTTAGGAGTTAATTTGTCTACTCCCCGTTATGCATGGGTTTCCCTCCAGGTTCTCTGGTTTTCTCCCGTAGCTAAGAAAAAAAACACATCCAATGTAACTGATTTTATCCAAACATCGCAATGCTGATAAATTACTCAATTGAGGCTACACAACGCAGCAGCAGCAACGTCGCCCCCAACTTTGAAACCTTGTCAAGGACCCTCTTGAAAAAAATAAAGTGTCCTGAGACTCGGTGAGGCTTTCCTGGGTAAACAAACGAAACGATAATTATAATAATGGTGCCGTCTGTGGATGGCTGAGCTAGAGTTGGATCAACATCTTTAAATGGCCAATAAAAGTGAATGATGCAATAGCCCCGTGTACCAAATACGAAGCTATTACACAATCCGTCGTTATTAACCGTACAAAGATCTTGATATCACCGAATATTTTCCACCTCTACTGGTACCAAATTCCGCTCTGGCCTGGCCCATGGAGTCAAGGTGGTCTTGGCGAGACGCTGACCGCCTGGATTGGGAAGCTACCCCGTGCCACTCGAGATCGCACGACCAGCCCAGGTGCTGGTGTCAATAAACCCCGACACCTGTCTCGCACAGCCACATTATCATCATCGTCATCATCGTCGTCATCATCATCATAACAGAGACAAAGAAATTAATTTTGTTGGGCAGTGCTCACGCCTCTATTGGCAGCCGCAAAGCTGGTCGCGTGAAGATTCCACATTTCCGGTGACAATCAACGGAATCCGGTCGTCGCCCTGCGGCGCAAGACCACAATCGCCGGCATCCCACAGAGACGGTAGCTCAATACGTCCGGCAATACATTTTGGGGGGCAAGTACGGCACCTTAAACGAGACCCGGCACGGAGTGGGAGGTGGGGGTTTGTCTGGCGACTCCGACCTTCGGGGACTCACCCGACAAGAGCTGCGACGAGCGCCGTCGGGACGTGAACTGAACTCGTGGCAGTACCGGAATTAGTAATGAAGTGCGGGGGAGGAACGGGACGATGGGGGGAGGGGGGGGCACAGGAGCAGCTTTGCCTCGTCCATCCCCGGCAGACGAGAAGCATCCGCAGGGAGCCACACGGTGGCAAGCAAGCGGCACGGGCGACCGGGACCGTCACGGCAGCCCCCGGGCGCGGGTGCTGACGAGTTGACGGACGGACGGATGGACGGGCGGTTTGGAAAAGCGGCGAGGCGGAGGGAGGAGTTGGTGCTGGGGGAGTGGAAGGACCGGTGTGCCGTCGCCACCGACCGACCACCGACGTAGAGGCGCGTCTGGCGGCACCCTCCGTTGTCGGCGTCGCAAACGGGAGCCAGCGTAACCGGGAGACTCCGGCGCCTCAGTTGGTCCGGAGCTGGTAGTCTGGTGCAACAGCGACAACGCGGAAGGATGCAGAAAAATACAAATTCGATGTTTCAGTTTCAGTTTTCAGTTTCATTTATTAGGTATTGCCCTGTGAGCCATTCGGCTCTAGAATCGGGTGCAACCGCAACAAACAAAAAACAAAAACATGAACAAGAAAACATCTTAAAGTGACTATGCGCAAACAAAAAAATCCAGGAAAAAACTGCAAAGTCTTCCAGAAAAAGCACCGTACACCAACGCTGTGTGCAAAAATCCCAGTGTGCAGAGTCAATAAATGCAATCGCATCTCCAGACGCTGTACAGACACGGTGGGGATATTAATTTTGTAGCAGAGGGAAAAAGGGAGTTCTTGATCCTGGACTTGGGAGCAGGGAGTCCAGCAGCACGGATGGTTGGGAGAAAGGCGTTTCAGGTTATGGGGAGCAGCAGGGGAGAATGAGCGACCTCCCCACTGAGCAAAGGTCGACCGGAGGCATCAACAGAAAGCCGTGGTTGCCGGAGCGGAGAAATCGCACGGAGTGGAGCGAGGGGGGTGAGGAGAGTGACAGGGAAGAGATGAACGAGCACGGGGAGCCGACAAGAGTGAGAAGAGGTGATGTTTACCAAGTGACATCTGCAAGTCAGCTACTGTGCAAGTTTATGGCAGGGTTTCCCAAACCATGGTGTCGTGAATACCGTAAGGGTCGTGTTTTAGAGGCCCGTTAAGGGTCGTCAAGGGGGGGGGCCTCGCGTTGCAGCCGGAGCGAGCGGCGAATTAAAAATAACATGGCATGGGGAGTCTCCAAAGAGGCAACGGGCTTTGAAGGGTGGTGTGAGTTACAAGTGCTCTGGGAAACCCTGGCTTACTCTAAAAAGCCTGCTGCTTGTGTACACGTACGTTACGCCAAAAAATAAACTAAAACCGTTACTGGATATTTTTATTTACTTGCTCCGTTTGGGAAAAACACTTATTTTCAGATTCATGCCGTGGTCAGAAAGAGGTGTTGAGAAGCGTCTCTATTTTTGCTGGGCTTAACGCAGCAGATAAAAATAAAAAAAATGTATCACTTGGCCCAATTTGATTCCGATTGTGCCATCTGCGTCACGCCGCGAGAAGTGGCCTCCGTTCGGATCCCTCGCGAGGGCAGTGCCACGCTGCTTGCCAGCCAACGGCCCAAATAAGCAGAGTAGTCAGGAGGTGCTATCGAAGATTAGCGGGGTGAAAGCAATACACACGACAGCGAGAGAGAGAGAGAGCTGCAAACGAGATGTACAAATTGGCGGCCACATGTAGGAACGTTATGACGCTACAAAACCCATGACACGTAACGCCGTCCCCGTTCACGTAATATATGACGTCACGTGGATTACCCGCAGTAAAGAAATAACTATTGCCAACAGATTTTAGCGGTATGCTATTAATAGTGGTATACTAGCAGCTCCCTCCCACTGACGCACCCTCCAGCTAACTATCCAGCCAGCCAGCAAAACTTTTGTCTAATGTAGCATGAGACTATGACAAGTGTATCCCACACATCTGCATGGGATACATGACCGGATGGAGGCTGGCTGGCTGGTCGGGGGAGGGAGAAGAGTGACGTCAGCGCGTACGAACCCGGCCCAACGCCTGTGGGATGCGGGTGCCGTCATCATCACGCCAGCCAGGAATCCAGCCTGCAAACCTTTTCCTAACATTGTATGGCGATAACAATAATTATATTTATGATGGGCATTGTGTAAATGCCTCGGCAAATCAAAACGCCTTCACGTCACATCTCATCTCCAAACATTCGAAGGGGTTACCCCCCCCCCTCTCCAGTGGCAGCCTGCAAGTGGTCATTCAGCCTGGCAGTGCAATAATTGCTGTGTGTGTGCGTACGTATGTTGAACTTATTTTGCACCGTACATAGCCAACCGTGCTATCCCGATGGAGTAATTTGTAACGTAATTATAATCACACAGGGCTGCGGCTCCCTCACCTCCGTTTTGCGTGATGTAGCGCACCCACGGCAGGGCCTGGTACCCACTCTTTTCGATGATCTTCAGGTATCGCACCTGGGATGCGCACAAACAACAAAAGACACAAGAAACCTATTCAGCACAGTAGACTGTTGAGACAAGTCCTGTTCGTGAAACCCCTACTGCCGAGGCCAGCGGATAATAGGAATCTGAAATATTGGACACGGGTCACAGAAAACAGAAGAAAAACAGAACATTGCATAATGAAGTAACGGGAAGGATGCGTGCTTGGATTTACTGAGAAACCGACAGGAAGACACGGATTAGAGAACATCACATTGAATGCAGCCAAAGGAGAGAACAGGCCAGAGAGGATGTGAACCGAGGGGAGATGGAGAGAGATAAGAGCAGCTTTTGCGCAGAAGCTTGGCGGATTGTTGCGTCGTGGAAAACACGCGAGATCACGATGGCTGGGGGAGGCATTCGTCCAGCAGTAAAGAGACCATGGCTGTTGCACGGTGCAGCCGTATCCATAGGCTCTTAGGGGGTTTCCCACCTTCAGGAGGTGGGAAGTCGGGATTGCCATAATTTTACAGGTAGGAACAACAGTTCCACACTGCTCACCAGGGTGTATTTGTCTGTCTGTCGTGCATAGCCACACCCTCGATTTGTATTTCATGGAGCGCTTCGGGCGGGCTCAGCAGCACGTGACGCGCCGCCCCACGCAGGTTGCGCCGTGTGACACGGATCGCACGAATGCGCCGTCCAACCAAGTCCCTACCCGCCCACTCCGAAGGAAACGTGTTTATAGGGGCCCCGAGTACCAGACCACAAAAATAGAGCAATCGATTACAAAACATCAGTCGATTTCATCGAGCGATACGTTTAGGCGTTTCCGCTCCACGCGCTGGGAGCTTCTCGAAGCGTTCCCGAGATCTGTCACAGGTTTTGGTTACTGCAGCTACACACTATTAACACTTCTTCCCTTTATTAATGCTACCCCTATCCCCTCCCTGTGATGCTGCTAATCCTGCATCATGCACGGGCAAAGTAGCACTAATCACATACCTGCATTTCCCATATCCCCTCCCTTGGATGCTGCTAATCCTGCATAATGCACGGACACAAGTAGTACTAATCACATACCTGCATTTCCCATAAATATGCTAAATTCCTCTTGATATGTAATTTTTTTTGTCAAGGCGCCCCTTTTTCCCCTCCCCCTTCCAACCCAGCTTATATATATGCTCCAAGCACGTGTGCTGTTTCATTCAGACGCTGTCGCCTCGACAGACCTGGTTTCACCTGAGGACGGCTGCTTGCGTTGTGGCCGAAACGTCGTGAGAATTATTTTATTATGTTTTATTTGTATTATATTACTTCCCTTCTACGTGACTTTACCGAAAGAACCAAGAAGATCTGTCACAGCCCGAGCCCGACAACCTACGCAGCCAAAAGGACCGATCGTCACGGTTCTACGGTAGACGCACAACACCGCGGGATAACCCCGCTGGACAGAGGGGAGAGAGGGGCTGTACCTGTATGCCCGACGTGGTAAAGTATGGGATCTCGAACTTGACCGTGATGGGCGGCTTCCCCTCCTGCACCTCGCTCTCAACGCTCGGGAGGCCGAAGTGAGCACGCATCAGGAACTCCTTACCGCCCTGATAGATGCAACGCACGCACGCACGCAAGCACGCACGCACACAAAATCTCGCGGGATATCGGCGCAAAGCGTCATTTCAAGTTTCATTTATTAGGTGTAGCCCTGTGAGCCATTCGGCTCTTGAATCGGGTGCAACCGCAACAAACTAAAAACTAAAACATGAACAAAAAACATCTGAAAGTGAATATGTGACTGAGTGCAAACAGAAAATCCAAGAAAAGAGAGTAAAATATTGCAGAAAAAGCACCGTACACAAAAATGTGCAAAAATCCCAGTGGGATGCAAGTCAAACAACAACAATCACAAGACAACTTAGATTAAGGCCATCAGAGTCTAACTCTGTACTACAACAAACAAACATGGCCAAACAAAAAACTTAGAAAAAAATCACCAAACTAAAGCCATTTGCGAGCGCCTGAAACAAAAACTATTTTAAACTATTTTTTTTATTTACCAGGTAAGGCCCACTGAGCTGGAAAACTCTTTTTCAGAAGCGACCTGGCTATCACAATTGATAGCTAAATGATGTGGCTTATCACGTGGAAATGTATAAGCAGCCAAATACGGAGGACTCTGATAAATATCCACGCGACCACGGGGAGAACATGGAAACTCCAAATATACCAGGCGTTAAGGTTCGAGATCGAATGCACGACCTTCTCTATACCAGACGAGGCAGTTAACATCTTGCCACCGCGGCAATCTATTTTAGACAGGCATGGCACATGTAGGGGTGGTGACCCGGCCAAGTCACCACTCCCCACACAAACATCACCAGGGTTACACAAAACCACTGGTCGCACAGCAATGTGCCACTGTTCACCACACAACCCCCATCCCATGAATCGATTTTACCACACAAACACACACACACATTCCACCCCTCCTCACAAAGATAAAGATCCCCCGTATGGCCTTAACAGACTGTAGAGGCAAGTGCTGTTAGCGAGTACCTATGAAGGCAGGAACGGCACACGAGGGGGTGGGTGGCCAACATCTCGCCCGGCCGCACAAACACACACAAACCTCTATAATATTACAACCACACTCCACACACTCACACCAACACGCCACTCTTCACACACAAACCACTAGAACACTATAATTCACACTCGCACGCCACTAACATCTACGGCCTTTATAGTCAATCCACTGCTGAATAAAGGTGGCCTTCCCATGCTGTGCAGATCATGGAGGTCCCTTGACCCAACTCCAGCACGCTGGTCAGTATAGGTTGGTAAAGGCAGGGAACCATAGGGAGGTGAAGCATTGGTAAATTCCAATGGATTTTGTTGCACTGCCCTCTGCTGACAACAAAGCACCACAACACCAGGAATGCCAACAATACACAGACACAACAGCCGCTATTCGCCACAGTGTGGTAGTGATGTTACCATAGCGCCGATACCAGGCTAAGGTGCACTTTGTGGCCATGTGATGTGTCAAAGACTCGCTTGCAGGAGGGCTTGGGACAGACTCGGGGCCATGGGTTGACCGAGATGACTGGTATATGCACCACCTGTGCCCCCCTATTGTGCTAACTTCCTGTATATTATCCACCCGGCATATAATGCCACTCTTTACAGAAGAAACACATAGCAAGTGCTGTTAGCGAGCACCTATGAAGGCTGGCACAGCACACGAGGGGGCGGGTAGCCAACACCACGCCCGAACGCCTTTATCTCCCAGTGCCGATGCTTACACAACGCCCAAGGTACTCGAAAGACCCAAAGAATATTTCGATTTAAAGCTTTCGTGACTGCAGGGATTCATCTTCTTGGTTCTTTCGGTAAAGTCACGTAGAAGGGAAATAGTAAAATAATAATAATAAAACATCATAAAAATTCTCACGACGTTTCGGCCACAACGCAAGCAGCCATCCTCAGGTGAAGAACAGGTCTGTCGGAAAGACAGCGTCCGAATTATTTTATTATGTTTTATTATTTTATTATTTCCCTTCTACGCGACTTTACCGAAAGAACCAAGAAGATGAAACCCAAAGAATACTCATTTAATGCCGAGTCCACCTCCACCCCCCCCAGACCGGCTAAAACATCCACCCACTGCTCATCTCCCGACGCACGCACGAGACGCGTGTGCAAATACACGTGGACCGACTCAAAGGGGCGGGGGCTCGCGTCGTACCGGGAAGGACTTGACGGACCAGAGGATGGAGCTGGTCTCGGGGACCCACTTGATGGTTCCCACGCTGGTCTTGAACTTGGGCGAATCTGCGTCGTTGGGCACGGGGATCTGGATCTCCACGTTGCTCGCCGTCGAGCGCCGCTTGAACTGGCTCTTGGCCTGCGCGCAAGCAGATCCAGCACAAGGCAGCCCTCGTCACTAATTTGCCGCTAGCAAAGCGGTCAAAGCGTTGATTAACCCTTTTTCCCATTCCGATGAGATACGGGCAAGTCATCGAAAAAAATTACTTTATTGGTAATAGGTTTTTACCCTTTCAACTGGTACAAAAACTGTCACCTTTATACAAGGCATCATCTGGTTCAACACCAATGGAGACTAGGCTCTAAGAAAAGCTGTCTCGGGTGTGGACCAATCAACTTCAAGGACAGTGCATATCATTATCATTATCAGAGTTGTTTCTTTTTGTTTTCATTTTGACTGCTTGTGTTGTGGTTATTGCAAACATGATGCCTTGTATAAAGGTGTCAGTTTTTGTACCAGTTGAAAGGGTAAAACCCTATTACTATATTTTGCCACTGGTAAAGGAGATGTCTCATACTTTATTGGTATCGAGGCTCCCGTGAGGCCATGCGGTGATGGCGTCTACTGGACATCTGTGAAGAAGAGCTTCATAGCTCATCGGATAGCTCCAGTATAAATATTCTGATGCTATGTGGCACAGTTTGGCGCCAGCTATCATAGAGTGCAGTCGTGTCACTGCGGTGAGTACGATGTATTCAAAAACAACGGCACTAGCGCTTGCACGTTCCAAGATTCAGCGGCGAACAGGACCCACCCTGCACTTTGCAGTAATCTCGGAATGGAAAAGGGTTCAAAACGCTTTTCTCGAGGCGCGTTGGTGCAATGCCTTTCACGATCGACTTGATTCATTTTAACTTCATCATTTTTATCGGAGTCCACCTTCAATCAGCACCCTTGGTGTACGTATTCTCTGCAGCTCTCTCTTGAGAGTGGAGGCCCTCCTGCCAGCAGTAGTGAAAAGCAAGCCATTTCAAGTAATTTCAAAACCCGTACGATTATAATTATTAGCGTTCTCTGCTGCTGGCTTTGGGAATCCCTCCCTGCAAAATGGGGGGGATGGGGGGTAGGGTACGGTGGGTAGCACCCGCGTACCTTGATCATGATCTCCACGCGACTGTGCGAGTGTTTCTCAATCACGGACTCTATCCAGATGAGCGGTTTTACCTGAAACGGACGTTGATAAAAATGTAACAAAAAAGTAAGATGAGCGAGAAAGTGGGCTGTTGAATTCCCAGCACACTGGAGCGGAACATCGGAGGTCCACATGCCAGACAACAACACGCGCTACTACCGGCAAAACACGGCGGTGCGCCGCACGGCAAAGTGCAGTTGTGGCCCCCTGGTAATGAAAACATTCCCTCTTCCCCCACACACATACACCTGCTCTCACGGCCACAACCACGGTTCCTGTGGATGTCCACTCATCGATACCTCCAGCCATGCGTGTCGAGGGCTCGGCTCTCGACCAGACACCGACGGTTTCCTGTCATTCCACACGGTGTTCAGCCACCCAGACTACGCGATGCATTTTCAAACCTAGATTTTAAAAATATTTATTTATTTAGAACTGCTTATTGTGTTTAGTTTGTTGTCCTTCCCCCCCCCCATCCCGCCGCGCACCTTCGATTAGCATGGTGATGGTGTTACAGAAGCTTAACATACATACATACCACACTTACGAATAGCACAGTTGGCCAAGTAGGGTGCAATATAAGTTCTACATACATACAGCACCTCCGATTAGCACGGCTGGCTACGTACGGTGCGAAAGAAGTTCAACATACATACACGGCACACTCACCTCCGCTTCTTCTCTCACAATGCTCCACTTTGGCATTCACTTTCATCGTCTATATCCCCCCCCTGCCCCAAGTTCTGATAAAACCTTGCTCATTCCCACAAACGTTTCAACTCTGATGTTGTACAGCGTCCTGTGATCCATGGATGAAGAGCACCGTGTAAGTAAAATTTATTATTCTCGATTACAACTTTAATGGTGTTGTTTGTTCATGGCTGCATGGAAATGTGGGACTCTGCTCAGCAACTATGATCTATACATGTTAGGCGTACAGGGCGACCACAAAGTCCCTTTGCGTGCATTGTTAGTTTTATTCACTGTATTTCCAGGTGAGGTTTCAACATGGCAGACATTCACGAGTTTATACAGGTAGGAACAACAGTTCCCCACTGCCCACCAGGGATTATTTGTCTGTCTGTTGTGCATAGCCACGCCCTCGATTTGCATTTCATAGAGCGCTTCGGGCGGGCTCAGCACCAAGTGACGCGCCGCCCCACGCAGCTTTCGCCGCATGACACGAATCGCACGAATGCGCCGTCCAACCAAGTCCCTACCCACCCACTCCGAAGGAACGTGTTAAGAGGGAAGGATGAGTAACTGCACGCCGAGGATGGAGGGCAGCACACGGAGCGATTCGAATAAAGGTACGTCATCTCTTTTTTTGATGCCGAGGGACTGTGGCTACCCTGTATACATATACGCTAAATCCTCGCAACACATTTTCGCTATAAGGCGGTTCTTCCAACGCTTGTCATGCTAAGCCGAACACGGCCGTTTTAACGTTGAACGTGCACCGTTATAACACCGTTTCTAAGCGGCTGACGAACTACTTTCTTAAGCTATGCGGGCGAGTGGCATGATACAGAACGTGGAACGATGCAGTAACGCGATGGCCTACTTTCAATTATTTGCCCCGCAATCTCACGGTCTGCGTACATAGCATCTTGCCAAACTTTATCGTTACATTATTGATCGTTCTCGCCCCGCGCTTGTTTTTTTTACGTATCTTCCTTGTTAAACGAGGGCTTGCTCCGTGTGTGTGTGTGTGTACAAAGGTTCCAGACTCACGTGTGTGTTGAGGCGGTAGCTCATGAGCTCAAACTCGCCGTCGGGAGGGATGAAGGAGATGGTGCGGTCGTTCTCAAAACGTGACAACCGAACGCACTGGTGGAACTTCACGTCCTCCAACTCCACCGACTTGCTCTTTCCCCCTGCGGGAAAAAGGACACAGACCCCCCCCCACCCGTTAATGCCACTGGGGTGCGGTAATGAAGCACCGGTTCATCGAACGAAAACGAATCCGCAATTCGACGTTAACGTGACAACGCCGCTCGTGCTGCCGAATTCCTAGTGACAATCACAACTTCTTTTTCTATTCTCACCAACTCTGGCTGTCGCCTGATGAGGCTGCTTGTAATTACCGGCAAAACGTCGTACTCCAATTGTAAATATCGTGGGTTTAATCTCCAACTCACCGGTGTGCTGAACTTGTAACGAAATGGCACGTTCTGTTTACGTGACAAGCGTTGATAATAGGTCATGTCGGGCGGTGGCGGGTTTAACGCCACATTTTTAATTACGCGATCTACCCCAAAAAAACCTCTATTATGGAAAATATCTTCTTGGTTCTTTCGGTAAAGTCACGTAGAAGGGAAATAATAAAATAATAAAACTAAAAACATAATAAAATACAATTCTCACGACGTTTCGGCCACAACGCAAGCAGCCGTCCTCAGGTGAAGAACAGGTCTGTCGGAAAGACAGCGTCTGAATGAACACTACCAAGCTTGGCAGCGTATATTTAAGCTGGGTTAGGGGAGGAAGGAATTCCTTTGTCAAGACTTTACCGAAAGAACCAAGAAGATGAATCCCTGCAGTCACGAAAGCTTTAAATCGAAATGGATAATATCGGTCTTGAAAGCCGCCGTGCAAAACTTTTTTGTTCGTTTTCTTTATTGTGACAAGAACCCGGCATAGAGAGCGCGGGGGGCAACAGAAATCCCCGTGGGCCGAAGCCCGAAACACAGCGCGCGCTCACACCGGTTTGGGGGGGAACATTCGCAACTTGTTAATAGAGATGAGCGGGATTAACCGCGGCGTGCAAACGTCGCGTTGACAAGCCGAGGCAAGCGAGCATTCCACCGCTCCTGAATAAAACATATTGGCGAGGCGACACACAGCACTCGGGCGACGCCGATTAAAAAAACATTGCCAATTCCATCACAGCTGTGTTAGCCGAATGTTTTTTTTATTATATTTCTAAGCGGCCGCTGAGCACAGGCCCAAAAGCCCAAACCGTCAAGCGCCCAACAACGGCACGATCAAAGCGTGTAACGCGTAAGAGCCGTGGACGTTTTTTTTTTTAAACGAGCGAGGTTATTACGAGGGCTTAGGAGAAGGCGGCAGTGGGGGAGGAATTCCCGGCGCAAGGGAAGAAGCAGAAGGAGAAGCGTTGCTGTGGCCTGCAGTGTGGTGGCTGAACACTGTGTGCATGAGCCCGTGCAGTCAGTCCGATTGGTTTGACGTTTCGCTCCATGCACCGGGAGCTTCCCGGGGAACAGAAACTGTCGCGCATTCAAGAGTTTTATACGCCAATTAACTATCGTTTGAGCTTCTGACATTCTGAATCTTATCGAGGAAGTAAAGGATAAAGTAACATATTCTTAGGTTTTTTCGGTAAAGTCACGTAAATAAAAACAATTTGTATTAATAAAAGTAAAATAATAATAAAATAATAAAATTAATACAAATTTAAAAAAATGAGATTTTAATTTCAAATTTTATTTTATTTTTATTTTACTTTTATAAATTTAAATTTTTTATCTACGTGACTTTACCGAAAAAACCTAAGAATATGAATCCTTGCAGTCACGAAAGCTACAAATCAAGATAAAGTAACATTTCACTTCCCGGATTTTATTCCGACTTCCTGGACGACACTTGACGTAGTTTCAAGCGAAACGCTGCGTCCAAATGCTAAATTTGTTCGTGAGATTTTCTCAACTTACCGGTGAGTGAGACATAACAATAATCATTGGTGCATTAAACGCTCTTGATGATTACATTTGTTTGGCTGTGTCAGTGGAGGGAAGGGGGGGAGGGTAGAGTGTCATACCGACAGATTGTTAATTGGCATCCCTTCAACAAATATATTATTTATAACGGTGGTTCTTAACCCTGGGGGTGTGAGATGCCCTTTCTGGGGATGCGAGACCTGGCCAGATCCTTTAAGAAGGGTAAACCATCAAAACACAAATTCAGCACGGGCCAGTAAATACAACTACTTTGGTTTCATCAAACCTGTGTATTTATTAACATCAAAGATGTTTTAATGATTGAGAACCAAAGCGATTCAAGGCTGCAGTAAAGGTTAAGAACCACCGATGTATAACAATGAACAGCACAAATTCAAAACCACTGTCATCTCTCTCCCACCACCGTTGACTTTGAGCCGGGTCACACGAAGCCACTTACGTCCGGTATTTTCAAAGAGGACTTTGTCATTGAGTCCCAGACGCAACTCGGGCATGCCCGACAGGAATACGCGCATCTTGATGCAGCCCACAATCTCGCTCCGCAGCACATTACCGTTGGCGCTCACCTGCTCGCACAAAAAACCGAGCCATCCCGTTATTAACGTCATAACACTGCGTCGTCGTCATCCTCATCGGCAGCAGTCACGTGTCAATCCAATGATGGATGAAGGTTCTTCCCGAAACCGCTGCCACCTCTCGCAATCTGGCGACGTAACAATCCATCGAGCAACCGCACACACGAGATGATCTCTTGTGCCGTTCCACTCCTCGGCTCCCCCACTCCTTCCAAGCGAGCAGTTGTGCAACAAAAAATGCAATCGACGTATTCAGAATCAATTCATGTTTGGCAACGTGCAGCACGCGATGCAATCACGTCGCTAGAAATCGCCGAGCCGATGCTCGAAAGCACACCGTCTCTACCGTAAGCAAATGGTTGCACGACCACTCGCAACCGGTTGCAGCGAGATCCCGCACTTTGCCAAACCTCGTCGATGGCGCCGCCTCACCAGCAGATTAACGGACTCGATGACGTCCAGGAAGACCTCGTTCTTGCGGTACTTGATCCCCTCCGACCGCCACGACACCGCGTTAGTGACGGTCGCGGGGAGCTGCGGGGCCCCGACCTCCAGCTTGTGCCCCTCCTGAGTGATGTACCTGTCAATCACGGGCAACAGGAGGCGTGCCAATGAGCCAGGTGTGGACCAATCACGGCAAAGAGGGGCAGTCCCAGAGACCGAGGAGTGGTCATGAAACGAAGTGGAATCTCATTCAATCTCATTCAAACTGTCTTTCCGACAGACCTGTTCTTCACCTGAGGACGGGCTGCTTGCGTTGTGGCCGAAACGTCGTGAGAATTATTTTATTATGTTTAATTTTTATTAGTTTATTATTTCCCTTCTACGTGACTTTACCGAAAGAACCAAGAAGATGAATCCCTGCAGTCATGAAAGCTTTAAATAGAAGTGGAATTCTTTTCAGGAAGTTAGGTCAACGCCACACGCATGCACGCACGCACGCAATAACCAAAGCAGCCACAACTTCTTCTTCTAACTCGCCTGCCTGTTTTCACAACTACAACTGTTTCTGAGCCTCATTTATAAGAAATTGAGCCAAACTATACTGCTGCTATTGACCACGAGCCAAAATGTGGGCGGCAAACATCTATTAATTTAATTATGTATAAAAAGCTCACTTTCTTCAGGACTGTAAGAGATGAGAGGTCGTCATCCAGCAGTGGATAAATCATGGCTAAAAGGCGATTACTGTTATTGTTATGAGAGTTAGACTACAGGGTATATGGGAGAAACTCACAATATCCAACATATACATACACACACATTTGTCTCTTGTGTGTGTGTGTGTGCGCATGTGCTGGTGAATAGCAGCAGTCCACTATAAGACAACATCCCCCTTATAGCCTTAACAGACCGTTGGGGCAAGTCTTGCTAGCGCACATCTATGAAGGCCGGCACGGCGCACGAAGGGGGTGGCCAGCACCATGCCCAGCTGCTCTTGTCTCCTTAGTGGCGATGTTTACACACTGCACCGGGTACTCAGTTGAGGCCGAGTCGACCTAAGAGAGGCCCAGGACCGGTTCAAATAAGCGTCACCGGTGTTGGCCGCGAGCGGGAATCGAACTCGGATCACTGGGTTCGTAGCACAGCGTGCTAACTGCTACACTACCACCACCACCCCAGTCCACTTTGCACACAAATACACCAACAGAGAGGCTATAGAAAGTACTGTAATGGTCTCCCTTGGTGTCTTCGGTTAAATTCATATTACATGAGCATGTATTGTTGTTCACCAGCAGAGAGAGGGTTTGAGTGGTATCCCAGAGCACTCTGGTATGCTTGCAAAAAAACTAGAAATAATTGCCCAAACACACTAAGCAGGGCACTGGCAAAATACAATGTTACGTAACCTTACAAACAGCAGCCCACGCTAATTATAATTTTCATCACTTTGTCAGTCCATTGCTGGATGAAAGCTTCCCCCCATTCCATCGCCATCTAGCACCTGCGTACAAGCCGATTAAATTTGATATTTCATATGCGAATAAAAAAAATTGTGTATTCTTAAACTGCATCAACCGTAAGTGGAATTGATTTTAAATTGACGAATCAATGCATCGTTGCACAGATGGAAAATACGGAAAACCCAGAGGGGAGAAACACATTCTGTACCGGCCACGAACGCCAGCCACGTCAAATAGTTCCACGCCAGGGACAGACCCCCCACGCGTAATTCTAGATTTTAAGCTTTCGTGACTGCAAGGATTCATATTCGTGATTTTTATTTTATTCCCCACGTGTAAACTCACTCTTGCAGAATCCTGCTGTCCGTCGTCTGGGGGAATCCAAAGTCCATGACCTCATCCATGAGCTCGTAGATGATGACAAAGTTATCCCGGATGCTCTCCTCTTCCAACTCCTTGAAGTACTCACAGAAGACCTGGGCGTGGAGACATGACCCCACGAGACACGAGTTTTTTTGTTTTACTTTACAACGTTAAACTAAACTATTTTGTATTTTAACGAGGTGAAGCCCACCGAGTTGTGTAGCTTTTTTACAGAAGCAATCTGGCCACAAATGATAGCTCAACGAAGCGGCTTATCACGTTGAAATGTATCATGGCCAAATACTCGAAATGCACGTTTTTAAATGTGGAGGGGAAAAAAACAGAGGACCCGGAGAAAAATTCACATTACCACAGGGGAGACATGCATACTCCAAATATACAACAGGCGTCAGTGTCGGGATCGAACACACGACCGCCTGCATACCAGGCGAGGTAGTCAACATTTCTCCCTGCCAACAGTTACTCAGCAGAAGCCCAAAGAACCAAAACATCAGCCAGGCAGCCAGAAACAGACAACTATCAAAAACTATGTAGGTTTTTGTAGACAATTTTACAATGATTATGTAGCCTTCTCGAAAAATCAACCACAAGTTAGCAACGTCAAAATTGTAACCGTTGAAAGAGTTAATACGTTTCTTGAATTCAGAGAGGCTATGAGAGTTTGAGAAGAGTGGCAAAGAGGGGGGAATTCCAAGGTCACAGCAGTGCGGGGGAAGCAGCAGAACAAAAGGCGTTTAAACCACGTAAGCTGTTGTGTAACCTCTTCTTGGTTCTTTCGGTAAAGTCACGTACAAGGGAAATAATAAAATAATAAAGATAAAACATAAAATAATTCTCACGACGTTTCGGCCACAAAGCAAGCAGCCATCCTCAGGTGAAGAACAGGTCTGTCGGGAAGACAGCGTCTGAATGAAACACCCCAGGCTTGGAGCGTATATTTAAGCTGGGTTGGAGGGGGAAGAGCGCCTTGACAAAGGATTTTGCATATCAAGAGGAATTTAGCATATTTATGGGAAATGCTGATATGGGATTAGTCATTACTTGTGGAATTCGTAGGAGGTGGGTGGGGGGTTTCAAAGTCATATTATGCCCGTGCATTATGCAGGATTAGCAGCATCAAAGGGAGGGAGTAGGGTTAGCATTAATAAAGGGAAGGAATGTTAATAGTATGGAGCTGCAGCAACTAAACCACCACGTAAAAAACTAAAATAGTAACGGAAGCTTGTGTTGCCTTTTCATTTAACCTACGCGACTTTACCGAAAATACCAAAGAGTATGTAGCCTGGTTCGTAATCGGAGTGAGTGTACCGCAATCTATAATGTGGACTGTAGCCTGGTGGCTACATTAGTGGTTTCTTTTTATTATACTAGTAGGAACCTCCTGGTTACACCAGCCCACAGGGGATTATTGTGTCCGTCCGTCCGCCGTGCAGGGAGGGGCTGGGTAGGCAGCAGAGGGTGGGGAGGGGCTGGGTGGGGAGGATGGGGAGGGGCTGGGTGGGGAGGGGCTGGGTAGGGAGGGTCGGAGGGGTGGAGCGGGGCTGGTCACCCCGTGGTGCCCTTATAAAACTCAACGTTTAACCTACTCACCCCGGCTTGTGCCCGCCCTCAGTCAGGCATATTTGCGGAACACACCACGCCGCCGTTGATCCTGGCCATTGACCGAGCAACCCAACGTTCCTACCAGCTCCCTCCGCAGGAATGTGTTTTTTATTCACTACATTTTTTGTTATTATTTTTCTACCTACGTGACTTTACCGAAAGAACCAAAGAATGTTGTGTAACCAGGCAAGCTGTTGTTTATCCAGGCAAGCTGGCAACCCCTCTCTTCATGTGCCCACCCAGACAGGCGGAGCGTATGACTGGGTGGGGGGAGAGGTGGTGTGCCGGGGTAGGAGTGGCCAAGTGGGCAACAGAGGCCTTGCCTCATGAGGTGGTCAGGAATGTGGCCAACACCACACTCACACGTCACCTCGTATCCATCCCAAAACCTTGCTTTTACAGGTCAAATTTATAAGAATGTAATGAATGACCTCAATAGATAATGTCATTACCGATAGATGTCTTGTAATAACACGGTTGCCGTTTTCATGCCGCATAATATGATAACGTTTAACGATTTTTTTTAAATGAATATTTAATAAAAGTAACCATTCATTGAGATGAAGTGCCATCGTCAGGATGGATTCAAACGAACGGAGCAGTCGTAATGGGGATTGTGGTGCAAGTTTGCACAGTTTTTTTACGCATTTGCAGGTTGTCACGTTGCAAAGCGTGCCAAAATGACACGGACTTTCGAATTTCAACGCTACGCAAAATCGCACAGGAGATTGCGCAGAATCTCGTTCAAAAAAAAGTGTGCCGCTGCATATGCAGCAGGCTCAACCGACACTAATTACACAATTTAAAATTTTGCCAAGCAACGATTTGCCACCCAGCAATTAACATAATCATCGTCTTATCTTATTTTATATTAATCGAGCACGCCTTCACTCAGGGTGCTGAACATGGTAAAAAAAATGGTGACACAATAAAATGATTGAGATGGCAGATATATGCAAGGGTTGAGGAATGAGTGACCGCGATAGAGGGGTACTTAGGGGGCCACGAGAGGAAAAGGGGGGTAAATAAGAAGGCGCAGAGGGGCGGGGGCAGGGCAGAGAATGGCCAATAGAGAAGACCTAAGTTGTATGTGTTACGTAACTTTGCACCAAACATCTTGCAGCTCACGAGCACTTTAACCACTGAAAATGTATTCCACTCATTTTGTGTCGACATTGAAGGCTGAAATACTCAGAAGACCCCAAAAGCAGTGAAAAAAAGCTTCATAGCTCATCAGATTCCTCCAGGATAAATAAATATTATGATTTTGAAACTCTTATCTGCAGCGCACGGCTTAAATGTTGCAGCAATATCAATAACAATTAGATAAGGGATATTAAAACCAGCACACGCACACACAAACTGAACAAGGGACTGCGTGTACGGATAAGCTGGGTGCGGAGCAGGCAAATCTCACCTGGACCATCTTGTAAAGGAAGGCAAACACGAGGGCAACATTGGCATTCTTCTTGGAGGTGGCCACAACTGGAAGAACACCAAAGTTAAGGAAGTGGTGACACCAATGCACAGGCAACACATAGCAATGCCCATCTTTTCTCCTCTACTTATGATTATTATTTTGTTCATGTTTTTGTTCGTTGCGGTTGCACCCGAGTCAAGAGCCGCATGGCTCACAGGGTTACACCTCAGAAATGAAACTGAAAACTGAATGATCATCTTCATCGGCTATGAGAGTCTTACATTTCGATTAAAAGCTTTCGTGACTGCAGGGATTCATCTTCTTGGTTCTTTCGGTAAAGTCACGTAGAATGGAAATAATAAAATAAAATAAATAAAACATAATAAAATAATTCTCACGACGTTTCGGCCACAACGCAAGCAGCCGTCCTCAGGTGGAGAGCAGGTCTGTCGAGAAGACAGAGTCTGAATGACACTCCAGCTTAAATAGTCGCTCCAAGCCTGGAGTGTGTCATTCAGACTGTCTTCTCGACAGACCTGCTCTCCACCTGAGGACGGCTGCTTGCGTTGTGGCCGAAACGTCGTGAGAATTATTTTATTATGTTAATTTTTTACTATTTTATTATTTCCATTCTATGAGAGTGTTCTTTATTGTAAGGCTCGCGGGCCACTTGGCAGCCCCTGGAGGCCTTTAGTGCGGCCCCTAACGTGGGGCCCCCGACAATACACAAATGTGAAAACACCCCATCATCGCGTGCTGTCAAACTCGATGGTTTCAAATGTGTGATTATCAATGCATCATTGTTTGCATTTTAACCACGTGTGGTTAATGCAGACTTGATGTTTTGTAATAGGTGTTTATTTGCCGTTTGAACATCTAAACACCGGTATTTCTGGCTGTTGCCTGAAGCTGGTTGTATTTCCTGGCGAAACGTCGTACTCAGATTGTAAATGTTGTGGCTTGGCTCTCCAACACACCGGTGTGCTGTACTAGTACACTACACTATACACTACACTATACACTAATGCTGTACTAGTGACGAATTGGCACGTTCTGTTTACGTGACAACCCTTACTAATTGGCTGTGTCGGGTGGTGGCGGGTTTAACGACACATTTATATATTTATGCGATCCAACCCAAAATACCTGCATTATGCCTGAATTTATGCCAGACAAGGTAAAGCATTTTGTCTATACCATTCAACAACTTGATACTGGCAAAAAGGTGGCGTAAATATCGTAATGACCGTCAAGCAGGAGTGGGCTTAAACAGGACACGGAAGGAGGGACGACGGCCGGCGGGAGAGACTCATGATGGTGCGGCAGCCCAAGAAGGCAACAACAAGCCCCAGATACAGGTCCACCATGGAGACGGAATGATGAAATCGGCTCACGTGCAGAATTTTTGCATCGCAATACCATGAGAGATGACGACGTCTTGCAGAGGGCTTAATCCCGCAGTGGATAGATCACGGCTGACGATAATTTTATATTACATCGCAGCGTGTAAAAGTTGCCAGCATGTTGATGCAAAGCTGCCAACAAAAGGTATGCAAAATTTAATAACTCTTGGATTAGCAGACATTAGCATGGCAACAATCCAACAGTCAACTTCACCTTAACTCGAAGAATTAATCTTGGATGACCTCTCAGTAATGCAGCGAAGAATGTCGGTGTGGCTATGTGCATAGGGAAATAAGTCGATGCACCATCAGTGTTGCACTGAGAAACTGTGTTCCTTCATATTCAAATGTTTGCTATGACATGTCACCACAATTGTACAAACGGCGTCTTGTCACGAGACAAGCGATCCATTCGGATCGTTCGCACAGCACCGCAACCTTTCGTGTTAAGAGAATGGCCCACAGACGGGGGTATCAGAGCTACCTCTGAGATCCCTTACCTTTGAGATCCTTTAAAATGACCTCTATTCCACATAGCATAGGGCAACACTTCACCCCATCACAGACAGCAATGTTCATCACATGGCAGTTAAACCAATATCTTTAAAGCTCAGAGCTGAAAATTTTTGACAAATGAAGCGCGGAACTAAATTTAATGCGATGGGGTTTTTTTTTTCTCTCCATCTGTGGGTGAATGGGCTAAGACCATCAACTCACGACACTTTGACAACCCGGTTTTAACCACAGGCGGCGGCGGCTGCTTGGATTTGCACCCGGATATACTGGTAGGAACCTCCTGGTTCCACCAACCCACAGGGGATTATTGTGTCCGTCCGTCGTGCATCCAAAAATGGGGGGAGTGGGGTTGGGTGGAGAGGGGAGGGTGGGGAGGGGCTGGGTGGGGAGGGTGGGGCTGGGTGGGGAGTATGGGGAGGGGCTGGGTGGGAGGGGCTGGTCACCCCGTGGTGCCCTTATAAAACTCAACGTTTAACCTACTCACGCCGGCTTGTGCCCGCCCTCACAGTCGGGCATATTTGCGGAATCCACCACACCGCCGTTGACCCTGGCCATTGACCGAGCAACCCAACGTTCCTACCAGCTCCCTCCGCAGGAATGTGTTCTCAGAGGCGCTGGAACGGCAAGCGGCTCTACATCCCGAGTCGCCCGGCCGCCCCTCGGCGCTAACGTGGCTGGCTCTCTTCTCTCGCCTCGACACTGCACACGGGCAAAGGATACGGTAGAGGTTGTTGTGCTTGATCCACAGGAAGCGTACCGGCCCGTGAGCCAGCACCGGCGACACCATCCCCTCCTCCTCGCGCTCCATCAGCGCCGGCAGAAAGTGCTCGATCTCCGACATCTCCACATCGCCGCGGTAGTTGCGACAGATGAGCACCTGCACGGTAAAAGTTGTTCGTCAGCAACGTTAGGAAGATGCAGATTTGTAACTATTTATAGATGGAAATCGATTCTTAAAGAGTCGCAATACATGCATCGAATGGTGCGTGTAAGAACGGTTCATTTCCGATTTTGAAGTACGGTTAATTAACTGCCCATGACTCCAGTGTAGGGGAGGCTCTCATCATCAGGCTGTCAGATTGACATAGGTCTGTGCATGTACTTGCCTATGACCAGATTACCTCTGAAGCTAAGCAGTTCTGAGCCTGGATAATGTTCAGATCTGGAGTGGCGTGGCTGTGTGGTGGACAGCAGAAGGAAAGTGCAGCAAAGTCCATTTCTGTACAGGTATCCCTCGCTTTGTGCGGTAGATGCATTACAAAAAAAGGTGCACAAAGTGAAACTGCACGAGACAGCTGTCTGCCGAGTAAGCACACATAGCGCACACACACACACACAATGTTGTCCCACGTCCTACCGCATAGCTGCATCTTAGTGAATTCAAACCGCATCATATGGCGATTTTTAGGTAGAAATATGATATCCACATTAACGTGAAATCACACAAACGGAACCCACATAAAGCCAGAGAAACCTGTACTGTATGCTCACACATCTTCGCTCCTCACCTTCACCAAACAGCATGCACCAGAGTGGTGTAGTGGAGTCAAATAACCCTATGACCAGCAATGTATGGGGAGGTGCCTCATCCAGCAGTGAATTGACAATGGATTTTATATATAGACAAAACATCCTTAAAATTAAATTGGCTGAAAATCCCAATAAAACAGGACCCTCTTGAATAAGAGTCTTGAGACTCAGGCTTTATTGGATAAATACAAGCATACTTGAACTATTAGTACAGCAAACAAATCCCAATATTCACATTTTATATATATATATTTATTTTTTTATTTATTTTAGATTTCTGCAAATGATGTGGTTTGTAAAAAAAAAAAATCCCCATGAAATACATTTATAATTTCCTAAAGTTTTTTATGATTGGTTAACAGAAACTCTGGACACTATGCAGCCACCACAAATTGTACACACCCTACAAGGGCATAAGGGGAAATCAATTATCGATGTTATATTCTGTGGGTCTTTCGGTAAAGCCACGTAGATATAAAAATAATTAAACTAATAACAATATCACGACGTTTTGATCGCAACACGAGCAATCGTCATCAGGTGAAAAATATAACGGGAGAGCTGCTGAGCCAGGAAAACAATTATTTAAAAAATATTTTTTCCTGCCTCAGCAGCTCTTTCTTCACCTGATGACGATTGCTTGTGTTGCAATCAAAACGTCGTGATATTT
>CM025644.2:4577045-4591930 GCA_014621495.2 Entosphenus tridentatus | reverse complement strand
GGGGCTGGTCACCCCGTGGTGCCCTTATTAAACTCAACGTTTAACCTACTCACGCCGGCTTGTGCCCGCCCTCACAGTCGGCCATATTTGCGGAATACACCACGCCGCCGTTGACCCTGGCCATTGACCGAGCAACCCAACGTTCCTACCAACTCCAGGAATGTGTTGCTACGAGGATAATCCGGCACTGCCCCCCCCCTTTCCATTGCTTCAACTGCCACACCGGGACGTGGAATCGAACCTGCGACCTCTGGATCGCAAGTCGATCGTGCTCGCCACATCCCACCACGGGAACAGCACACGGTTTTGTCTTTGCATGTCAATAACAACCATAATGATACTTGGCGAGTAGATGATGGTTATATCTTGCTGCAGTTGTTTTTGTTTTCTTTTTTTTGTTTACGATGGTGGTAGCGGTAATGGGGGGGGGGGGTGTTTACACACAAACCAAAAAAAAGAATTCCATACACAACATATTTATGCATCCATTTTTTTAATTTTATTACTATTATTCTTTACCAGACGGACGACGGAAATAATGAGTGAAACAATATCTTCCTCGTTTTTTTATATTATAAAAGTAAGAATGTTAGATCAAGTTATCGTGTAACCTGACGGTGCGTTGAGGTCAACACGTGCCGGTCAACGCGTTGATGACGCGTAGATTTCGACACGTGACAGGTGACGCGTGCCGGCCAACGCGTGCCGGTCGGTCAACACGTGCCAGTCATTCTACGCGTGCCAGTCAACGCGCCAATCAATCCGTGCCAATCAACGCGTGCCAATCAACGCGCGCCAATCAACGCGCGCCAATCAACGCGCGCCAGTCAGTCAACGCGTGCCGATGCAGACACCACAAATGAACACCAACAGCATGGTCCAAGCAGAAGCGAGGTGGGCAGGCGGGGGGGAGGGGGTTAGTCGGTACCACTCGGGGGGGAGAAATCGCTACCAGAATCCACCATGGGCAGAAGAAAGCCGAGCGTTCGTTCGCAAGATTGCGGTCCACACGCACACACGCGCACACAACTCAATATATTCCTTTTCATACCGTCCCGTTAAGCGGGAGCGGCCACAGCGGTCGTGCGGAACGGCCGAAGCATTCGCCCCGCTTGCTGTTGCAGAGAGGTTTGCGGTTTGCATCCGGCAAGCCGCACCGGTTAATACTGCGGACGTATTAACTCGTAAAATGCTTTTGCTGCTGCTGCTATGCGCCATCTGCTCAACTCACAGTAAACGCCAATGACCCCCACCCTCTCCTCCACCACACCGCACCCCCTTCCGTGACATTTGAAAAAAGAAACCAGTAGTGGGGCCCGTTGCGTGCCAGGTGTCGCGGGCCAGATTTTGCTATCATGATACAAAAAATTACCCCACCGCTAATTACAACATCGCCCTGCTCTCCTGCAGAATGTGCGCGAGAGATACGTGGCACCTTGGCCACAGATTTCGCTCTACGATACCAAATGTGCTTACGATGATGCCGACAATGATGATGTTTCATTTCAGATTTACCCGCCTATAACAAGTCGATCAAACGGTACGTTGGGACGCTTCCTCCCTCCAACGTCGTCTTTCCTCGAACGAAAAACAAACCACGCCGACCTTGCTATCATAAATAATTCGCTATCTAGGAGATACAAAGCTTCAAGAAAATCATTGGTAGCATTTACCACCCCCAGGTGGTACCAAAAATCTATTTTTCGGGCCATGGGATTTGACATTTTTAGGAAGGCACAGACGGGGGGGGGGGGGGGGCCCAAACAACCCCCCCCGGGGGGGGGGGGGGTTGGAGAGGCTTCTCAATAATTTTTTTGAAGGTAAAAGTGCAGCCCCTGCACTTGCCTGCTCGCGACACTGGCTGCCGGCGTTACGGGCCTCTCCGCTCAGGTGAGCTCGACAGTTTCGAGCTAGGGGAGGGCATCGCATTGGCCTACTCTTCCACGCCGGCCAGTACGTGCTGGAAGGAGGTGGGGCGGCGGGGGGGTTACCCACACTTTACCCCCCCCCCCACCGCCACAGACGCACCCACGTGAGAGTGACCTTCCAAACGCCCGGCCGGGGGTCGGCGATCTGGATTTAATTTAATTTAACTATATATATAATCTTCTCACCTTCCTCAACTCATTCTCGACGCGAGCATACTTGAGAGACAAGACCATCAACAAATCCTTACGTCATAGGTCCTGGGGGGGGGTTGGGGGTCGGGGAGAGTCGTGGGGGGGGGGGGGGGCTAATCGATTGCGCGTGGAGACAATGATCGGTGCCGTTTTCGACATCGATTTCTTTTGATTTCCCCCTCCACACCCACCCCCAGTGGTCACTTCCAAAACGGTCACAGAGACGACGCCCAGAGAGGGGGGGGCCTTAGAGGGGCTGCGGCCCCCAGAGCCTCAGTCGTGGAAATTCCACATTCCTATGGCGGGGGTCGGCGGCGGGCGACACCATCCTCTTCTCCCCCACCGGACATTTACTGTCGACGTCCCACAAAGTAGTACATTATTTTACGAACTCCCGACGAAATGATGATGATGGTGTCGGTGTCAAAGCCCAGGCGGGGATTTGAACTCGTGACTCGGGAAGGTCTCTATATGCACAGCACAACGACGGTTGGCTTTCAACAAAGCGGTACTCAATGCGTACACTCCTGACGAACACAATTACGCTGGCGAGGTTGTAGGTTTCGTTCGCGAGCACCTATTAAGGGTGGCCACGATACGTGCGAGGAGGCGGTGTGTGGCCAGTACCACGGACACACGGGACACCTTCGGCTTCCCGGCGCGTATACGTTCTACGGCGTCGCCACGATGCCGATTTCTTGGCGAGCCAACCTCGCCACGGAAGTCCGATCCAGGTTCTTTTTGGACGTGGCCACGAGTGGAACCCGAGTTCAGCAGGATGTGAGCACGTGCGCGCGGACATCTCCCCAACACGCAGGTCCAGTCCAGCCACGCACGTCAGGCCACCAATGTCAGACCGGCGAACGAGGTTAGTCGTGTGGCCGGAACCACGCTCAGTTTGGCGTTTTAACATCTTAACACCTGTTTTGTTGCCAGAAAAAAGGGGAAAACACATTCTCACAGACAAAGATCCCCCGTATAGCCTTAACGTACGTTTGGGGAAAGTGCTGTGAAAGAAAGCATCTGCGAAGGCCGGCACGGGGCCCCCGGGGGGGGGGGGGGGGGGTGTTAACACCACGCCTGCCCGGGCGCCTTCATCTCCCTACTGCCGATGTTTACACACCGCGCCAGGTCCTCATTTGAGGCCGCGTCGACCTAGGGGAGGCCCAGGATCTGGTCAGATAATCGTCACTGGGTGGCGTTGGCCGCGAGCGGGAATCGAACCCGGGTGGTCGGGTTTCGTAGCCCAGCGCGCGAACCGCAACACACAAAACACTCGCACATCCACCTTGCGTCCAGAGAGCGTCATAAATTCAAGTGGTTACTCAATCACTCCTCGTCCACCAGGGGTCTCCTTCCACATCTCTCCTTCTCTTGTGTTTTTTATTTTGTACAAGGTGAGAGAAAGAAGAAGAATCAGCAGCAGCACAACAACAACAACAACAAAGCAGAAACGGGCAAACAGGAGGAGAACAACAAAGCGGAACTGCCCAACATTTCATTTTCCTGGACCCCGGGGGGGGGGGGGGGACACGTCTCCATGGTAACGGACGGCGGAACAATGGCGGCCCGAGGAGATGGAACGTCACCCGCGCTTCACTTCCCAGCGAATATCGCCACCACGCAGGTCGACGGCGGCAAGCGGCAGGAGGCACGGGCACAGCGAGAGAGACAGGAGGTATAAACTGGATGCGGTGCGTCGGGCGAGGGGTGTACGTGAAATCAAGCCGGAACCCCAAACCAAAACGCCACCACAAAGGGGGCATATCCGGGGTGATTATTATTTTTAAATTCTGGGAATGGAATGGACTGGGCTCCCCGCCCCACCGTCATGGGAATGTGTAACTTCTATAACCGGCTCGGGTCAGGCGGGACTCGCCGGAGCGGAGAGAGGCGCTTGACGAGTGCGCAAAGGGAGCGGAGTTCCATCTCGAGAGACGGAGTCTCCACTACGCGCCAGCGCGGGGGGGGGGGGGGCCCACCCCCCCCCCCCCCCCCCACCCGCACGGCGGAGCGACGTCAAACAACGCAGCGACCGTCGAGAAAGAAGCAAAGGTCCTCATTCGTTCATTCATTCGCTGACAAAGGGGGTCCCCCCCCCCTCCTCCGCCCCCTCCTCCCCCCCCGTAATTCATTCATTGACCGCGGAATAACTTCGCGAAACTTTCGCCGCCACCGAAGTTTGGCATTTGCTGGCGGGCGCACGCACGGGAACGGATCGATTTGCGCTTCTTTGGAGCGAGTGCAGCTCCCTGCTGTACGTCCCCGCAGTCGTGCCGCCCTGCGGTGTTCGGCGCGACGTCCGACGTCGAGGCACTAGCGGCTCGCGTTGCTGCTTCGATGAAAGAAAGAAAAAAAGAAAATTGCGTCGACAAAATCTACATCAAGAACCGGCGCGACCGAGTCGGCAGCGCCGTCTGAACGAGCGAGCGAGAGGGCGAGCGAGTGAGAGGGCGAGCGAGTGAGCGAATGAGAGGGCGAGCGAGAGGGCGAGCGAGTGAGCGAGTGAGTGAGGGCGAGCGAGTGAGCGAGCGAGAGGGCGAGTGGCTCAGTTCGCGACGCAGCCCCAGCATGCGGAGCGGAGCGTGGGGTTCGTACGACGGCCAGCGGGGCGATGATGGGCGGGCGGGTGGGCGAGCAAAGTCGCCCTCTAATACTGCGACACAGTGGACGACACCGACGCACAGACAAAGAGCACCATTTTTGTAAGGGGGGGGGTGGGAGAAAAATATCTACCATGTTAGTTTTGCATCCATTAAGCCATCTGCCAGCTCATATCCGTCTATAATTATCATTATTATAATTCATATCATCACGACTCTCATTCACCGTATTCTCCCGCATCCTAAGAGCGTGACCGAACCCACGTACAAAACTTGCGCCCGATGCGTCTATAAAGTTCAACAAATCTGGTCACGCACGCAACGGCAACCCCTCCCCCCCCCCCCCCCAATTTTTACTTTAAACTTCACAGGGGTGGGGTGGGGGGTGGGAGCGGAGGGGTTGGTGTCCCTCGATCTGGAGAATGCGGGTATCAAACTGACACTCGGAAAGTTTGCCAAGCATCCACCGGCCCCGCAAAGACGATTGTATCGCGGGGCGAGAGCTCACCTCGGACGCTGTTGGCCGGACGGATGGAGGGATGGACGAACGGACGGAGGGGATGGATCGACGGAGGGACAGAGACACAGAGCGACGGAGGGACAGGGACGAAGGGACGGAGAGACGTTTCTTGGCGGACAGTGCGCGAGGGATGGGTAGAGGCCACGGCGGCTGGCCGCCGCTATTTTTTTTTTCACGGAATCTTTCGCACGGGATAATCTCGCGCCCAGTTTTTGGGATCACCGGACCCAGAGCCGACTAAACTCCCGATGGACAGAGAAAAATAAATCTAAATAACTCGGGACGTCAACATGCCATCCCACACATCGCGACGATGACCTCTGACCTACCCCCGCCACCCCCCCCGCCCCGCGCATTCGTTTTGCACGCGACGTTCCGCGTCAAAAACAAAATCGATTTGGCAAATCAGCTTTGTTTCCGGTTTCCAAGCATAAGCCGTGCACCCCCCCCGTCCCCGCCGCCACGGCTTGGCCCGCAAAGCTGGAGCCCAACCTGCCGCGAGAGCCACGCAGGTGACGGTGACGATGGTGGTGGTGGAGGAAGAGGAGAAGGAGGAGGAGGGAGCGATTGGAGGGCGTCGTGCGATGACGTTCAACGATTGCCGGGCAAGAGCGAGAGGATTGACTCGGACCAAGTCGACGCCGGTACGACCCCGCACGGCGAGCCGCGAGCGCCGACCTCGGTTGAGCAAATGACCAACGGGCTCACCACCCACTGCCGCTCCATCCTGGCGATCAATTCTTTATTCCGTCCACCAACCGGTTAACACGCGCACGAGCACCCCCCCCGCCCCCCCGCCCTCGTTATCATCGTCAGCTCGCCCCTCCCGCGTCACATCCCAGCACCCCCCCCCGCCCCTTCTCTCTCCACCGTGACGGGGTTTCGGCGCGCGTCATAAATAATATTTGGGGAGGGTGGGGGGGTTGTTGTTGTTCGGCTCCCCCACCAGTGTTGTTGGGTCGCGGTAGGAGTCGTCACCGTTTCTTCATTGCCATCGTCATCGTCATCGTGGTCGTCACTTCGTGGTCACAACCTCCTCTGCAGTTGCCATCGCTATCATCATCATCGTCGTCGTCGTCGTCGTCATTACCTTGGTGCGCAGTGCCGGTCATTAAAACGCAATTGTCGCTATCATCGTTGTTTTTATTATTATCATCATCATCGTCGTCATCTTCGTCATCGCAGTCCTCGTTATTGCCGCCGTCAGCCTCAGTCGTCGTCTTTCGTAATCATCGACGTCGTCTTCATAGTCGTCGTCATTGTCGTAAAAGACATCACAATCTTTGCGGTCATTGTCAATATCATCGTCGGCATCATCATCCTCAGCGCCATCATTGCCGTCATGCTTATCGCCGTCATCATCGTCACGCTCATCGTCATCATCCTCCTCCCGAGTGACATCGTCACATCGGTTGTGACCGCGATCCTCGTTGTCACCAAAGTCGTCGTCGTCGTCATCCCTTACCATTATCTACATCGTTAATGTCGTCATCATCATCCCCATCATCACCGTCGTCGTCATCATCGTCATCATCGTCATCGTCGTCATCTAAAGCGGGTCACGCCCGCGGAACTTTCCACGTAACGACAACAACGACGACGACGACGACCGCACGGAGGGCTCCTCCCCCTCCTCACTGGGCCTTGTGCTTGCCGTTGAGCTGCCCGTTGGCGACGTTGCCGTTGGCGACGTGGTGGTGGTGGTTGTCGTCGTGGCGACGGCGGTACCCGTCGCCGCCCGCCGCGCCCCCCTCCAGCTTCTTGGGCGGGCGGAGGCCCTTGGTGTAGGCCTGGTACCAGAAGTTGAGGAAGAGGATGAGGAAGACGAGGCCGTAGACGAAAATTATGTAGAGGAAGATGGGGTAGTTGTAGGGGCAGTCCTTGAGGAAGAAGAACTGGGCGATGTGGGCCTGCACCAACACGAACTGCACCTGTGCGGCAGGAGGGGGTCGGGGGGCAAAGGTCAACGGGCAGAGGTCACAAGCGGGAGGTCGTCGGTTACATCGCGACCCTGACGTCGCCTGTTGTATATTTGGAGTCTGCGTGTTCTCTCTCTCCGTGGTCGCGTGGATTTTTTTTTTCCCGCTGGGTCCTTCCAGTTTTTTCTCCTCCAGATTTAGAATGAACGTCACTACGCGTTTAGAGTTATTCGACTGCTGTACGTTTACACGCGATAAGCCACTTCTCGTTGAGCTATCATTTGTGGCCAGGTCGCTTCTGAAAAGAGCTTTACAGCTAAGTGGGCCTTGCCTGGTAAATAACATAGTTGTAATCTTGATTTGAAGCTTTCGTGACAGCAAGATTCCATACTCTTTAGTTCTTTCGGTAAAGTCACGGAGATAGAAAAATAAAATAAAAAATTATAAATCACGACGTTTCGATCGCAACACAAGGGGTCGTCCTCAGGTGGAAAAAATAATCCAGCAGTGGAACTGCTGAACCAGCTTCCCCCGCCTGCTTGCCCATCGCCACATAAATAACCTCGTGTTGCTGTAACATCTATAACCTCGTGTTGCTGTAACATCTATAACCTCGTGTTGTTGTAACGGCTCTCGCTGGTTCAGCAGTTTCACTGCTGGATTATTTTTTCCGCCCGAGGACGACTGCTTGTGTTGCGATCGAAACGTCGTGATTTATTATTTATTTTATTTTTCTACCTACGTAACTTTACCGAAAGAACTAAAGAACATAGTTTTAGTAGTATTCAAGGTGCACCCACACACAAAAAAAGACAAAGATCCCCCTTATAGCCTGAACAGACTGTTAAGGGAAAGTGCTGGTAGTGAGCATTTATGAAGGCCAACATGGCACACAAGGGGGTGGGTGACCAGCACCACACCCGACCGCCTTAGTCTCCCCAGTGGCGATGTTTACACACCGCACCAGGTCATCATTTGAGGCCGAGTCGACCGAGGGGAGGCTCAGGACTGGTTCAAATAATCGCCACTGGTGTTGGCCATGAGCAGGAATCGAACTCGGGTCACCAGGTTCGTAGCGCAGCGTGCTAGCCACTGCCACTACCGCTCCCCCAAAGCACACACAACAACAACAACCGCCATTCGCCACTAAGTGGCGGTGACGTCTCCACGGCGCTTGCGCCAGACTGTGTGCACGCCAAGGCCACGTGAAGTGTCGAACACCCGCCGGCAGGAGGTCACGGGACAGACCCAGGTGCCATGGGTTGACCGAGATGACTGGCCGATGCACCACCTGTGCCAACTTCCTGTGTTTTAGCCACCCGGCGCTCCGCTTGTTGTTGCGAGCGTCGCTCCTCTGCCCTCTGCTGTTGATGAAGTGTGACTGCCTCCAACTGCCCAGTAGCGTCCTTCACGAGCCTCCTCCAGAGGCCGATCTTGACACCGCTGGTACCAGTCGTGGGCAAGTCCACTCAACTCTACATTCTCCCGGAACCACATCACTCCAGCTATTCTTCGCGCTCGTTTAGCCCCCTCTATACGGCCAAACAAAAGCTGTTTAGGCATGCGGTGGCTGGGCATGCGGGCTACATGACCCAGCCAACGCAGCCTTGCCTGCCAGAGGAGCTCACCGATGGGACTTTTTTCAGATCTTTCAAGGAGTTTTGAGCTTCTCACACAATCCAGCCTGGTTAAATCCAGGATGGATCGTAGGCATGCCAGCCTAAATGTTTCTAACCGGCGAAGACGTTCCATTGGGGGGGGGTCCACGTTTCACAAGCGTAGAGAGCAGAGGGCATGACTGTGGCCAAGAAGGCCCGAAGCTTCGTGTCGAGTGACAGATCAGGTAGCTTCCACACAGCGTTACGCAGCCAATGAAGAGGAAATGCCGCGCACACACACACACGCACAGGTACGGGCGTGCACTTACCAGCTGGATGACGGTCATGTATTTTTTCCACCAGATGTACTTCTGGTAGGCGGGTCCAGCGGCGGCGAGTCCGTAGTAGCTGTACATGATGACGTGCACAAACGAGTTCACCATCCCGTGGAAGGAGCCCAGCCCACCTGCACGCGTTTGCGCACACAGACAAAGATCATGGGACCTCCTTTGCCAGTACCAATATATGGGAATAGGTTTAACCCTTTATTCTGGCAACAAAACAGGTGGACCAATCGGTTTCAAAGACAATGCATATATTATCAGAGTATGTTTTTTGTTTGCATTCTGACCAAGTATTGTGGTTAATGCAGACATGATTCCTTGTAAAAGGATTCAGTTTGGTGTTTTAACATCTTAACACCTGTTTTGTTGCCAGAAAAAAGGGGAAAACATATTCTCAAAGACAAAGATCCCCCGTAATGCCTTAACGTACGTTTGGGGCAAGTGCTGTGAAAGAGAGCATCTGCGAAGGCCGGCACGGCGCACGAGGGGATGGGGGGGGGGTGTTAACACCACGCCTGCCCGGGCACCTTCATCTCCCTACTGGCGATGTTTACACACCACACCAGGTGGTCATTTGGAGGCCGAGTTGACCTAGGGGAGACCCAGGACCGGTTCAGATAATCGTCGCTGGTGTTGGTGGCCGCGAGCGGGAATCGAACTCGGGTCGCCGGGTTCGTAGCGCAGCGTAGCGCTAACCGCTTCGCCACCGCTCCAATCCGCGTGCACACAGGTGCATGCTGGGTTGCTTGTAAAGGCGGGCACTGCGCTTGTGGCGGCGAGGACTGGGTGGTGTTACCGGAGCGACGCACGCCTGCGTGTGCTCTTGTCCGTTTACACGTTCGAACAACAGCGCTCCTCCGGCAGTCCCGTTCTGTGTTCCCGCAATTGAACGTGTAAACCGTGACGCGGATCTTCGCGAGCAGACTCGACGAGCTATTTTTTAAAAACGCAAATTTCACTTGCGCAAAAATATTTTCGGTTTCCCGCTGCGATGCAGTTGTTTTAGTTCCGATTTCTAGGTCGCTTAATCGCCGTTACCGAGCTGTAAGCCGTCGCTCCTGGCGATTCGGCAACACACGGATGGGGGGCGGGGGGGGGTGCCGCTCGTGCGAACGATGCAGCTCCTTGTCCGTCGCGTTCTCACCACCTCGCCGAACGAAAATAAACTCGGAATACCCTCGCTGCACCCGGTGACCTGGAATCGAACCCAGGGGTTTCATCAGCGCTCCATCAGCGGCTTCCCGGAGCCGCTCCTGTCCCACCACCACCACCCCCCCCACCCACCACCGCCCCCCTCCAGAATCGGCGGTCGACAAAACCGATTCGCCCGACAGCGGACAACACGGACGTTGTTGCGTTCGACGCAAGTTTATTCGAAGCAAAAAACATCGCGACGCTTTAAACCTTTCGACCACGGGCCCCAGCCGCCCCCCCCCCACCTCTTGGCAACACTCACCGGGAGCAAACTTGACCCCGAACCACCAGGTCCAGGGCATGATGGTGTGGTGGTACACGTGCAGGAACGTCACCTGCGCATTCCTCTTCCGCAGGACGAAGAACACCTGCTCGGACCGCGCGCGGGGGAAAATCGGGGTCAGAGGGGTCGCGGGGTCAGAGGGGTCAGAGGGGTCGGGAAATTGTGCCTTAAAATGTTAGCATGGTTAGCGTTAGGGGTAGGGTCTGGTTGACTAGTGTGGTTGCGTTTAGTATTAGTCTGGTTGGCGGGTGCGGTTCGTTTTCAGGACTGGTTGAATAGCGTGATTGGCCGGTGTGGTGAGCGGGGGGGGGGGGGGACGGGGGAGGGGGGGGTGACTCCTCCTTATTTCTCACCGTGTCGAGAAGCTCAATGAACTTGGAGAAGTAGAAGAGCCAACAGGTCCACGCCATCTGTGGGGGAGAGCGAGAGAGAGAGAGTGTGGGGAGAGGAGGGAGAGCGAGAGAGAGAGAAAGAGCGAGAGAGAGAAAGAGCGAGAGAGAGAAAGAGAGAGAAAGAGAGAGTGTGGGGAGAGGAGGGAGAGAGTGGACGACGGCGACTGTTAAAAGCTTCCGATGTGCAGACCTCCGTGCGTACGTAAAATCGGAACGGGAAGGGGTTCTGTTTATTTCGCTTAACAAGCGTGACCACCTGACCGGCTGCTCCGGTGTCTTTCCTCGCGCGCTGGTGAACAATAAACCCTCGATATGGACACGGACAAAAGGCTCTCTAGACGATTTGAAAAACACGTGTGCAGCCCTTTGCCCGCGTTACCGATGGATGTGCGTACGTGTAGCATACGTGTAGCGTCCCAAACTCGAGACACCAGTTGGAGGTACTCTATTTGCGGCCTTCGCAGCCTTCGGAGATAACTCCAAACTGGGTCAGGACAGCCAGCACGCTGCCAGACCCACACGGCTGCAGAGTGGAGACGATCAAGACGACGACTACAGCACGACCAGTTCCATTCCCCACCGCAGCCCCGACTGAGTCGGAGCTCGCCGCCTTATAGACTGAACGGCGTAGCCAGGCTGCACCCTCGCCCCCCCCACCCCCCTCTGGATCCCCCAGATTGCTCCGTGCTTTGTCCACAGGTGCAACTCGAAGAACGGGCTGTTACCCCCGATTCTATTGTCTGCCAATCGCCCAGCGATACGCGCTCCAGCGACTCATCCTACGTCACTACATACGCATGCTGAACTTCTCTCGCACCGCGCGTAGCCAACGTGCTATTCGGAGGTGCGGGGGAAGGACAACAAACTAAACACAAAGTCCTCCTGAGCCATGGCACGTGCCGGTCATTGGCGGGGGGGGGGGCGGTGAGGTATGACTTAACCATACTTCCCCACGCTGGTTCAGGAGCCAAAAATGCAGCGTCGGCTCCCACAATGCAACGTGGGCCGGGTCGTTGCCCCCTACTGGACACCCGTGAGAAAGGAAGAGCTTCATAGCTCATCGGATTCCAACCAGGACAAATAAAGACTTTGATTCCAGCATGGCCGTGGGGAGCTCAGTGTGGCCGTGCTGCCGCCAGAGGGCGCCAAGTTGTTTCGTTTCTTCTCCGTGGTGGCGAGATGTTAACTACCTTGCCAGGTATGCAGGAGGTTCGTGGGTTCAGTCCCAACCAATGGCGGAGCTAGAATTTTCAGGTAGGGGGGGGGGGAAGGGGGCAACCCCTCCAGCAATGAAAAATGATAGAGGAGTTGTTAGTAAGTGAGGAGTTGTCCCTTGATTTTTATTCGACGCGTGTGCGGCGATGACGCAGCCGTCGATCGAGGGTCGAATTCGAACCGCGTCGTGTGATCGGCATCGCGCTCGCTGAAGCTGTTGATGCCTTCAGGGAAGTCGTGTCCTGTAGACACACAATTCTGCGAGTCGCTTATAACCGCTTTGCCGTAACTTATTGCCAATTATGGACTCAGACTATTGTCCTATCATCTCGTAGAGTCCCTGGCACGTAATAATATGCTACACAGTGGCAGTGGGGGTCGCAAAATTACGATTTATTACTAATAAACCCCAATGATCTGATCGAAATTAGGGATTTTTATCGGATAATTGGGGGGCACGTGTCACCCCCGCCCCCTCCCCCCCCCAATGTGTATATTTGGAGTTTGCGTGTTCTGCCTCTCCCCGTGGTTGCGTGATTTTTTGTCCAGTTCCTCCGGTTCTCTCCTCCGCATTTATAATCGAAGTCAGTTGAGAGCATTTGGCTGCTATAAATGTCCACGTGATAAGAGACTTCGTCGATGCTGGCAATTGCTGACAGGTCGCTTCTGAAATGGAGCTAGCAAGCTCAGTGGGCTCTACCTGTCAAAATAAAAACGAGTTTAGGTTTTAGTTTAAATTCTTTCGTGCGGCAGGAGCGAAACGTAACAGCTGTTGGAACGCGCTGTCGTTGAACGCCAAGTTTGTTTCAACCGATCCGAGGATTGCAGCGATAGCGCCAGGATGTTGATGGGGGCGCCGCGGTGGTGAGACGTTATCTCCCTCGCCTTGTATGCAGGAGGTCGTGGGTTCGATCCAGACCCCCGATGCCCGTATATTTGGAGTTGGCATGTTCTCACCGCGGTCGCGTGGATTTTTCTCCGAGTCCTCCAGTTTTTTCCCCCCCCTCCACGTGCAGAATCAACGTATCTGAACCGGTGCCGAGTCTCCCTTGGGGTCGGACTGCTGTGGCGTGTACACATCAGCCAAGGCTGGGCCGGCCGTGGTGTTAGCCACTCACCGCCAGTACTTGCCCCACCTGGCCTGCGAGAGGCTACACGGCACGGGAGGGGATCTTTGCCTTTTGCACGAGCGTCAGCGAACAGGGACAAGCGGAGTGGGGGGGGGGCTAATAGACTTTGACGTGTACATCTTGATCACTGGGCAATGCTATAAAAGGGAGGGGGGGGGGATTGGGGGCGTTGGGGGTCCGCAGATCCTCGCGCGCGAGACGTCGAACACAGCCCGGTATTGTTTCCACCGCTCCGCACTCATCGGTATCCCCTTTGGAAACTCAGCCACACCTCAGCCAAACCAAAGCCACCCACCCCCCCGCTCCCTACCGCCCCCCCTCCCCCGCGGCTCAGTCAGAATTACACAACAACCCACCAACATCACCACTACCCCTTCATTTATCTGCCAAATGCACCCTACCCTCTCCCGCCTACCCCACCCCCCATGGCTACAACCACCCGACGAGCCAAATAAAAAAAAATTCCGAAACAATCAATTCTTTCTCGCTGTACCGGAAAGAGAGCAACAGACTCTCCTCTCTATGTTTTAAATTATTATTTATGATGAACCCCCCCAACCCCCCCCACCCCCCCCCACCCCCCCCCCCCCCCGCCCCCCCCAACGTGAATTCCATGCCAAACGAGTTTAAAGACAGTGCGTGGCTGTGATAAAAACAAAACAAAATCTACCGCGGGCTGCCTCGGCCAATCATCACCACCACTATCCCCGGGGTCGATAAAATAAACACCACTTTGTGTGCGGGGGGGGGGGGGGTCAACAGGGGGTTTGTCATCCACATTGATACGTTTGCCCCCGGCGTAGGAATATTCATCCAGCAGTGGAGTGATGGCGGCGCCGTAGATTATTTTCACTGCGATTGTTACGACGCAGGACGGCAAGATCGATCGCCGCGGCGCATCGACACACAATGATCATCTCGCTTCCCCCGGGACTTGCGTCGTAAACAACAACAACAAAAACAATGCAAAGGGAGGCCCGTCACGAAACTGCGACCCCGCTGGCAACTTCCCTCGGGAAGCACCGACACACACATGGCAGCGCCTCGAGACGAACCCAGCGTGCCATGTCCCAAAAGTATCGGCCCAAAGAAATCGGGGGACATTCGAGAGGGGAATTTTTTCGTTAGTTATTGGCAGTGACAGGCTACATCCTAAATG
This sequence comes from Entosphenus tridentatus, assembly GCA_014621495.2. Classification (NCBI taxonomy): domain Eukaryota; kingdom Metazoa; phylum Chordata; class Hyperoartia; order Petromyzontiformes; family Petromyzontidae; genus Entosphenus; species Entosphenus tridentatus. Next base: position 4,577,453 of record CM025644.2, on the reverse strand, counting down.
TGTCATAAAAATCTCTCTCGCCCGTATCTCCAGATTCCTTGGGCCGATTCTGCAATAACGAACGCCCCTTAACCCCCCCTCTCACTGCCCCCCACACTGCCCCCCCCCTCCGTCTCACGCCAGCGTGAAGCAATCTCACATCAACCACCCACCCACCCCGCCGGTCTGCACACCGGGCCGTGGCAAGCGAGGCAACGATTGCCAGGAGATGACTTTACCGAAAGAACTAAGAATATGAATCCTTGCAGTCACGAAAGCTTCAAATCTAGAATTAAAGTGGCAGTAGCGATGGTGCAAGTGGTGGTAGCATTGATGGCAGTGGCGATGGTGGCGGTAGTGGAGGTGGCATTGGTGAGGGTTTGTGATGATGGCCTGAGTGGCGGCGAAAGTGGAGGTGGCAATGGTGGT
>CM025644.2:4538650-4557045 GCA_014621495.2 Entosphenus tridentatus | reverse complement strand
CGCTTTGCCCATTTCTGTTTCTCAATTCCTCTCCCCTCACCGCATCTCACCCCGCTCGCACCACTTGAACCTCTCCCCCCCCGCTCCACTCCGTCACCTCTCACCCTCGCTCCCCTTATTACCGGCTCCCCTTCTCCAATTCCCACGCGGATGTGCTGCACGCCTTCTTGGAGCGCCACGGTCACCCAGCCAGGAAGCTCGCTTGGAACATCGCGAGGGTTGTGGCGACGATCCGCCCTCGGCGCCTGGCCAAGCGCGCTACGAAACCCGCAAGCCCCGGGTTCGATTCCCCGCCTCGCTCGCGACAACGGCGACGAACATCTGGCAGCAGTCCTGGGGCCTCCACCTAGGTCGGCTCAGCCTTAAACGTTAGTGCCTGGGTACAGTGTGTACCGGGGAGACAAAGGCGGCCGCGCGACCGTGGTGTTGCCCCCCCACCTCGGATGCCGTGCCGGCCTTCGTTGGTGCTGCTCGCCAACAGCACTTGCCCCGAGCACTTGTCGGTCAAAGGCTACATGGGGTATCTTTGTCTTTGTAACGGTAGCGTCGGTTCCTGTGGGATTGAGCAATCTCTCCATCCAGTTAACACACCTCAACCGCCGGCGTGTTGGTGTGCATTTGTGTTTGCGCGGAGCAGGTCCACTAACAAACTTGCCCCATCAGCCTTTGTAGGGGGACGCAGGGCATCTTTGTCTTTGCTCGTGTAAGCGAGCGTGCGAGATGTCTCTGGCACGGCAATTCACCTTGGCCACACAAAAGCCAAGCGTCGCGTTGCCGGGCACCTTGCGAGCAGTGTCGCCGATTATTGCGGTGACACGCGGTGACACGGGGGTGACACGGGGGTGACACGGGGGTGACACGGGGGCGAGACGTCAAGCGCCAACGAGATACCGTGCGATGGCGTTCGTTTCGCCCCCCAGGAAATGCCCCACAAAGTCCCGCACGGCTCCTTGTCGGGAAGGTCCCTGCCACGTTTGTCGACATGACGCCGGGGGGGGGGGGGGGGGGGGGGGGCGATGTTGCCGCTGCTGTTACTGCGTGCGATCCCGATTAAATAATTTGCAGCGTAAATTTGTTTTGCAGTATTGGGATGTTTTAGATTTGAAGCTTTTGTGACTGCAAGGATCCATATTCTTAGGTTTTTTCGGTAAAGTCACGTAGGTAAAAAATTTAAATTAATAAAAGGAAAATAAAAATGTTGCCTCTGAAGCGTAATGATTTTTATTTTTATTTTATTTTTATTTTACTTTTATTAATTTTAATTTTTTACCTACGTGACTTTACCGGAACAAACCTAAGAATATTGGGATGTTGTCGCTTGAGGACAGGTACATTGTGTCTGTGTGGTGCGTGTGCGCCTGTGTGCGTGTGGTGTGTGAAGCTACGGTAGGAGGCTCGTGAAGGACGCTGCTGCCGAGCCACTTGGGAGGCATTCGCCCTCCAACAACGGCAACGGAGGGCCGAGGAGCGACGCTCACAACAACGTGCGGGGCGCCAGGCGGCTAAACCGTCGGCACGGTAGGGGGGGGCCACAGACGGCGCGTCGGCCGGTCGTCTCAGTCGGTCAACCCCACGACACCTGCAGGGTCTGTCCGGCGACCTGCCAGCGAGCCTTCGACACTTCACGTGGCCTCAAAGTGCACCTGGCCTGGCACGGGCGCCGTGGCGACGTCTCCGTCACTTGGGTGAATGTCGGGTCGGAGGAAGGAAAAAGAGCGAGGAGGAAGCTCACGAGCAATCCTGTGGAGAACCTACAAACTCAACTCGCCTCTCACACGCACACATGCACACACACGCACTAAACTAGTTTTTGTTTACCAACTAAGGCCCACTGCTGTACCGAGCTAGGAGGCTCTTTTTATTTGCTGTCCGTCTGGAACGCTCTTCATTACGATATTTAAGAAGCCACTGGAGCGATGCACTTTTAGAAAACTGCTTTTGCGCGTTTAGTTTGTTGTCCTTCCGCCGCACCTTTCGATCGGCACGGTTGGCAACGTACAGTGGCGCGAAAGAAGTTCAACGTACGTACGTACGTAGGTGCTGTGTGCGTCGGTCAGTCGTCCCCTACACCAGGGCTGGGGGGGAACCTTTTTTCTGCCAAGGGCCATTTGGATATTTATAACATCATTCGCGGCCCATACAAAATCAACTAAAAAATTTGCCTGTTACATTTGGTCAAACATTTAATTAACTCGCCCCAAATGCGATGGCTGGAACTGCTTCTCTTTGGCGAGGCGTGTGATGTTAGCTGGTATTGATGATGATGTTGCTACTCGCAACTGCTTTTCCAGGTTTGCTCCGAGATTTATTGGATTTCGAGTCCCGCCTGCGGTTGCCTTGGCAGGGCCACACCAAGTGATTTCGCGAGCCTCATACAGCCCGCGGGCCGGACGTTCCCCACCCCTGCCCTAGAGCATGGGTCCATCCCGTGGACCTTCCTCCCCACACATCACGTGGCCTCAGTGCACTTAGTCTGGCACAAGCGCAGTGGTGACACCCCCCCCACCCCCCATTCCTCCCTACTTAGCTGCCACTGTTATTGTAGTTGTGCATGAGTGTGCACGCATTTGTCAAGTACGCGCGTGTGTGCGCGTGTATGTGCGCGTTGGGACTTTTAAAGGCAACTTCTGTAAGTGAGCACTAAATCTGTATGTTGAACTTCTTTTCGCACCAGACGCAGGCAAGCGTGCCTCACGCTGTGCTTGTGTGCGAGTCCCCTCCACCAATTGTACGCTGAAGGCCATACGGGGAACCTTTGTCTTTGTATGATGTGTCTGCGTGTATGCATGTGTGAGCGTGGGTGTCCAAGTGGGGAGCGGTGGTGGAGCGGTGAGCGCGCTGCACTTCGAAACCCGGCGAACAGAGGTCGATTCCCGCTCACGGCCAACACCGGTGACGATTATCTGAACCGGTCCCGGGCCTCCCCTAGGTCGACTCGGCTTCAAATGAGAACCTGGTGCGGTGTGTAAACATCGCCACTGGGGAGACAAAGGCGGCAGGGCGTGGTGCTGGCCACCCACCCCCTCGTGTACCGTTCCGGCCTTCATAGGTGCTCGCTAACACTTGCCCCAACAGTCTGTTAAGGCTATACGGGGGATCTTTGTCTTTGTGTATGCAAGTGTGTGTTTGTGAGACTCTGTATCGTCCGTGTGATTGTGTAGGGGTGTACATGTGTCTCCGTGTGTGTGTATGTGTGCCACTGTGTGTGTGCGTGCCACTGTGTGTGTGTGTGTCTGCGTGCCACTGTGTGTGTGTGTATGTGTGCCACTGTGTATGTGCGTGCCACTGTGTGTGCGTGCGTGCCACTGTGTGTGTGCGTGTGTGCCACTGTGTGTGTGCGTGTGTGCCACTGTGTGTGTGTGCCACTGTGTGTGTGTGTGTGAGCCACTGTGTGTGTGTGGCACTGTGTGTGTGTGTGTGAGCCACTGTGTGTGTGTGCGTGCGAGTGTTGGCAGTCTTTGCCGTAGTCGCCGTGGGAACGGCACCTCTGGGTGTGGCGTTTTCTCCGCGTCGCGACGTTCCAACGCTGCAAGTCACGAGTTCGCGTCGAGACCCAGGCGGGAATTCTCGAGAGAGCCGCAGACATCCATAGACTGCCGCCATGCACACACAGATCCGTAGACTCGCGTAGGGTAATATTGCGGGGTTCTCTTGTTTTACTAAGAGGAGACCCCATGGACTCGCATAGAGACCCGCTGATTCTCAGGAGATCCGTAGTCTCGCGTAGAGATTCCGTAGACACGCATAGACCAGAGGTCGCAACCGGGTACCCGATACCCGTACCCTACCCGATACCCGGCTACCCGTACCCGGCCGGGTGCGGGTACGGGTAGCCGTTTGCGACCCTGGTGCGGCCGGGTACGGGTAGGCCGTGAGTCACTGGTGAGTCAGCGTTTGTCACTCATTTCGGGTAGGGTACGGGTAGGGAACGGGTACCCGTACCGGGTACGGGTCCGTAAATGGGTAAATGGGTACCCGTGTACCCATTTGCGACCCTGGTACGGCCGGGTACGGGTGAGGAATCAAAACCCGTTTGCGACCTCTGGCATAGACTCACAGGCTCGCATAGGGTACACATGGGTTCTTATCAAAGGAGTCCCATAGACCCTCAGATGGGGAGGAGGGGTTACATAACCCACAGGTGAACGGAAACGATTCGTGGAAATCATCCAGCGTGGATTTTATTCCCACTCCCCCCCCACACCCAAAATGCTGCCACATTCTCGGGGTTTTTTTTTCTTCCATTGACAGCACTCACGCACACACAAAAAGACAAATATCTCCCGAATAGCCTTTAATCAGGCTGATAGCGAGCACCAGTGCATGAGGGGGGGGGAGTGGGTGGGTGGCCAGCACCACGCCCGGCCGCCTTAGTCTCCCCAGTAGCGATGTTTATTGAACACCGCACCAGGTACTCATTTGAGGCCGAGTCGACCTAGGGGATGCCCAGGACCTGTTAAGATAAATCGTCACCGCTGTTGGTGGCCGTGAGCAGGAATCGAACCTCGGGTCGCCGGGTCCGTAGCGCAGCGTAGCGCTAACCGCTGTCCCACCGCTCCGCAAGCTGACCGAGGTGGTTTAGAGGTCGAGCGAGCAGCAAGTTCACGTCCTGGTTCGGGGGTTGACACGGCCCATCATCACCCCCCCCCCCCCGTGATCGATAAAATTAGTACCCATATACTCAGAGACTCACATATGATGATGAGGATTTTGTTGTTTGGAAGAATAGCAAGATTAGTAGATATTTAGAAACGGAACATTTTAAAAGTCAAATAAACAACCGTATTTTGAATTAAGAGTGAAAGTATTCAAAGTTGCTGCTACATTGCATCCTGGGCAAGTGTTGCAGTGTGCGGGGGTCAGGATTTGCAAATTCAAATTGGAGTCGTGACATCTTTATGTCAAGGATGTGTTTACACATCACACCAGGCACACGGCATAATGAGGAGTGCACTGGTTCAAACACGAGCAAAACCTCTGGACCAGTTTCCACACTCGGCTGTCTCGTCAGCATAACCAGGCTCGCATTAACAATTGCGTCAAAACAAGTACAGACTCTGGACAGGTTTCGATTAGTACACTGGTCAACAAAAAAATTCTGGCCTGGACTTTTGCAGCTGTTTTAGACTAATTTCAGGGTGCCGATTCTAAATCTGATCTCAGATTTGCTCTATCACATCTCATTTTTATGCTATCGGCATACCCCATTTTCATTTATTTTACCCGAAATTAACTCTGTCACTTATGATTGCAAGTTGTTGCGAGTCAGTGACTGCTTTAGTGTTAAAATATGGTGCTGTATTTTTAGGATAGTGTGTTTATAATATAATTTTATGTAGATATCCACATTTAATATTTTTCTTCTGCAGTTTTTATTGGAAATGCAATATTTGATATCTCAAAAACCTGATGAGATAGGCAAATACTAATGCCAGATTTGGAATCAGCACCCCAAAATTACCTTAAAACCGTTGGAATACCTCATGCCAGAAAACAAGTGTGTTGACCAGTGTTATTCATCTCATCAGCAGAACCATGCACGCTCGAAGCGATTATCACGATTGTCTACGTACGGTGCGAAAGAAGTTCAACATACACAGTCATACAAGCAATTTTTTTTTACTCCGGACCGGTTTCGGCATTCGGCTCTCTCATCAGCAGCGCCAACTGTGATGACATTACGACATCTTCTGGCTCCGTGTGAGTCAGAGCTAAGGAACCTGCCCCGCTCGTGAAGCACGTGGGGGTCCCGACACCGGCCGAGAGAACAGATGGGGAGATCCGGGAGGAGGGAGAAGGAAGGGGAGGGGCGAGGGGGGAGGGGAGGGGCGGGGGGAGAGAGGGGAGGGGAGGGGCGGGGGGGCTATATTTGTCGCTCGATGATTTCGAGTTTTATCGCTGCGCTGTGTGCACAAGGCAGGTTCGGTGCCAGCCTCTCGGTGTTTACCCGGAGTCATTCACCACCGGCCAGCGAGCGTCACCGACTGTGCGAGCGAGTGTGTGCATGACACATGCGTAGATTACACACACACACAAAGACAACGATCCCCCGTATAGCCTGTAATAGACTGCTGGGGCAAGTGCTGTTAGCGAGTAGCACCTATGAAGGCCGGCATGGCCTACATAGGTGCTAGCTAAGCGCACTTGCCCCAACAGTCTGTCCAGGCTGTACGGGGGTGATGATCTTTGTCTTTGTGTGCGAATGAGACAAGCATCGATTGTGCACAATCGAAACACAGCACTTGTCCACAAAGTATGGTGAGGCTATACGGGGGATATTTGACTTAGACACACATTACACGAACACTCCTATAATGTAGTACGACACATTAACCATTTGCCCATATACAATGTTTGTGCATAGATTACGCACACACACACACAAAGGTAAAGATCACCCATACGGTGATGCAAACTCCTGGGGAAAGTGCTGTCGCCGTGACGTCACTGCAGGGCTACGATGACACTTTTGAGCACAACTTCAAACAAAAACTAAAACTTCCCCGTCAATTTGTGCTCCCCTCTCCCTGCGTCTCTCTCGCTCTCCCTGCGACTCTCTCGCTCTCCCTGCGTCTCTCTCGCTCTCCCTGCGACTCTCTCGCTCTCCCTCGCTCTCCCTGCGTCTCTCTCGCTCTCCCTGCGTCTCTCTCGCTCTCCCTGCGTCTCTCTCGCTTTCCCGCTCTCCCTGCGTCTCTCTCGCTTTCCCTGCGTCTCTCTCGCTCTCCCTGCGACTCTCCCGCTCTCCCTGCGTCTCTCTCGCTCTCCCTGCGTCTCTCTCGCTCTCCCTCCCGGTCTCTCTCCATCTGCCCTCTGTACCAGCGTGGACGTCACCCTCGTGTTCACCTTCTGAAGCGCTCGCTCGTCACCGTGGCGTGCGCGACGACACCACAACCACGTGACTTTTCTTTTGTATTGTGCACGGTGCTTTTAGCGCCACAGCGCGTGGATTTGTAGCGTTTATTTTCATTCGTTTGCTGGTGACTTTGTGCATTTCACATTGAAATCGCCTCCAGTGCTTTTGCTGCTGGCGGCAATAAAAGTTGTTTAAAAGTCTCCATCTCTCTCTCTCCCCGTCTCTCTCGCCATCTTTCTCTCCATCAGAGAGCTTCCGTGGGTGGCGGAGTTGGTCCCTAACGAGACTTGCAAGCGACGCACGTGGTGGGCTAATGCGAAGTCAGTCGAAGAGATTACGCAACACAGTCTAAGAGATTACGCAACACGTGATGCAGACAAAGACAAAGATCCCCCCCCCCTGTATAGCCTTGACGGACTGTTGGGACAAGTAACAAACCCACGAAGGTCGGCATTGCACAAGACGGCGGTGGGCTGGCCAGTGCCGCCTTGTGCGCCGGTGTGACTCACCGACCCGCTGGACATCTGTGCCAAAGAGCTTTATAGCTCATCGGATTCCTCCTCCAGTTCAAACAAGGATTTTGATTCCGAGGTTCACGCACAGCACCAGGCACTCAGTTGAGGTCGAGTCGACCTAGGTGAGGGGGAGTCTCGGACCGGTTCTGATCATCGTCACTGGTGTTTGCACGCGAGCGGGAATCGAACGTGGGTCACCAGGTTTGCAGTGCAGCGCGCCCAAACACCACACTGCCGCTCCACACACGGACACAAAGATAAAGGCAAAGATCCCCCCCCTCCCGTATAGCACTCACAGACTGCTGGGGAAAGTGCCGTGTGCGAGCAACTATGAAGGCCGGCACGGCACACGAGGGGGGTGGGTGGCCAACACCACGCCCGGCCGCCTTTGTCTCCCCAGTAGCGATGTTTGCTCCACACAGTACCAGGTACCCATTTGATGCAGTCGCCTTAGGGGGAGGCCCATGGCCGGTTCGGATAATCGTCACCGGCGTTGGCCGTGAAAGGGAATCGAACTCGGGTCGCTGGGTTGTGCAGTGCAGCGCGCTAACCACTACACCACCGCTCCCCCCCCCCCACACGCGCGCACAGGTAAAGGTGACATGGCACCCAAGCCTTCAGCACTTGCACAACTCGATGGCAAATGACTCGCCGCAACAACAAAAAAACCCGTCACGCTCATGCACGGTGACACATGGAGTGGGTGTGGTGTGGTGGGTGTGGGTGGTGAGGCGGGTGTGTGTGCCGTGCCGGCTTTCATAGGCGCTCGCTAACAGCACTTTCCCCAACAGTCTGTTACAGCTTCTTGGTTCTTTCGGTAAAGTCACGTAGAAGGGAAGTAATAAAAATAATAAAAATAAAACATAATAAAATAATTCTCACGACGTTTCGGCCACAACGCAAGCAGCCGTCCTCAGGTGAAACCAGGTCTGTCGAGGCGACAGCGTCTGAATGAAACAGCACACGTGCTTGGAGCATGTATATAAGCTGGGTTGGAAGGGGGGAAGAAAGGGGGAGCCTTAACAAAATAATATGCATATCAAGAGGAATTTTGCATATTTATGGGAAATGCAGGTATGTGATTAGTACTACTTGTGTCCGTGCATGATGCAGGATTAGCAGCATCCAAGGGAGAGGATATGAGAAATCCAGGTATGTGATTAGTGCTACTTTGCCCGTGCATGATGCAGGATTAGCAGCATCACAGGGAGGGGATAGGGGTAGCATTAATAAAGGGAAGAAGTGTTAATAGTATGTATCTGCAGTAACTAAAACCACCACGTAAACAACTAAAGTATAAACTACATAGTATCAGTCTGTTACAGGCTATACGGGGGATCTTTGTCTTTGTGGTGCGGCAAAAACAACCCCCTACCTTCTCGTTGGTGCCGGACGGCAACGCTGTGGTGGGCAGTGCCGTGGGGGGGGGGGGCAACTTAGATTGGCTATTCCCCTCATGGCGTTTGTAACCACCACAGCGGCCAAATGGGGGCTCTGGACGGGTGCGAGGGGCTTGTAACCCCTCCACCTTCAATTAATTACCACAAAGCCACGACTGAAAATGTCATTAATAAGCTTGTGCCGGAGGCCCCGGGGGGACAGACGTCTATGACGTCTCTTGGCCAAACCCCATTTGGCCGATGCCAAGAGACTGAATCCTTACCCTCGGGGCTCCTCCAGAAACAACAAAAAGCCACTACGGGTGGCCACGTGGAATGTTCGAACGCTCACTGCGGAGGAGAGGCTGCCACTCCTCTGTGGGGAGCTGGACCGGTACCGCCTGGATCTCTGTGGTATTCAGGAGGTCCGGTGGACCGGCTCTGGCTCCTGCCGCCATGAGGAGTGGACAGTCCTCTACTCGGGGCAGGAGACTGCCAAACAACAGGGAGTGGCTCTTCTTCTGAACAAAAGAATGAAGGGGGCGTGGGAGCGTGGCGGTGAGGTGTGGGAAGCTGTAAGCCCCAGGCTACTTTGGGCTCGCCTTCCCATCAACCAGAGGCGAGGAGTGGTGGTCGTGGTTACTGATAACCCCACCGAAGACTAACATCCATGGAGGGATGCAGGCAAGGCCGATGAGTCAGATGCCATCTTTGACCTCCTGTCACAGGTCAATATCGGGAAGACAAAGGCGGCCGGGCGTGATGCTGGTAACAACCCCCACCCCCCTTCTATCGTCGTGTGTCTATGGGTCTCTATGAACGTTTCATCTATGATAGTTTCATCTATGGGTCTCTATGATAGTTTCATCTATGGGTCTCTATGATAGTTTCATCTATGGGTCTCTATGAGAGTATCATCTATGGGTCTCTATGAGAGTATCATTTATGGGTCTCTATGATAGTTTCATCTATGGGTCTCTACGACAGTATCATCTATGGGTCTCTATGATAGTATCATCTATGGGTCTCCTCTGAGTAAAATCCATATATACCCTATGCGAGCCTGTGGGTCTCTATGCAAGTCTACGGATCTCTGTGTGTATTGGCTGCAGCCTATCGATCTCTGCGGCTCTCTACGATCATCCCATGGATCTCGATGTGAACATCACGAGATGCTCGCTAAGTGCGCTTGCCCCAACGGCATGTAGGCTACACGGGGACCTTTGACGTTGTAAATGTGGAGTGAGTGCCTACCCGCAGCCGACAAATGATTGACAGTCAGCCATCCCATAACACCTGGGGGGGGGGGAAGGGGGGGGTGTCACGGGACACTTCGCGTGACGGCCTCAAAGTGCACTTAGCCTGGCGCAAGCGCCATGGAGGTAGACGCCAACCACCACAGTGGCATGTGTGTAGGTGTGCCAGGATAGGTGCACGATGCGTGCGCACAAGTGGGAAGTTGTGTCCCGTTCGCGCTCAGTGGCAGAGGGGAAAAAAAAAAATGTCGAACCGGTCCTGGGCATCGCCTAGGTCGACTTGGCCTGAAACGGGTACCCGCTGTGCGTGGTGCATAAACGATCGGCACTGGGGAGAGAAAGGTGGCCGGAAGCGGTGCTGGCCACCCACTCGCCAACAGCTTTCGCCCCAACAGTCTGTTCAAGGCTCCGCAGAGGATATTTGTATTTGAGCCACATTATCAGCATGTATTACATTTGCTCAGCTCGTGTGTGGGTGGACGTTGAACTTCTTTCCGTGCCGAGTCTCAGGCGATACGGATGTTCAAATTCATAGCCTCTGGCTCTTGAAACCACAAACCAAAACGCCTAACATGAGGTCACTTAATTTAGTCAAAACGGGTTTTTTTTTTTTACACACAAAAATAATGACAAACATTGTTACAGAATCTAACCTCTCCCCGGTAATAGGGTGGTGGGTGCATGTGTAATATGTATTACTACACATGTGTAATAATAATTTATTAATAATATTACACATGTGTGCCACCACATTTGAGCGTTATTTCAGACGCCACGTTTCTGCGGAACGCTTGAATCACCGAGTGAACGTTGACGTCAATGAAACACGCTCACAGATGTTCGTACTTTCCTGTATCCACTCGGTGAACCCATCAATCAATTGCCACATCGATAACGTCTTTAATTCCATCATTCAGATTTGTTTTACATTTTTTCGTTCGCTTGTCAATTCATTCACGTAGAAGTTCAACCATCGCATCGTGTAATCGTGTTCCTTTGTTACTCATTTTTTCATGCATTCATTCATTCCTCCGTGTTGTCATCGAGTTTTTCCACCCTTTCATTCGTGTATCCCTTCAACCATTCGTACAATATTGAGATGTTCCATCCGTTGCTTCTTCTATCCACTCTTTCATTCACTTACCCGTGCATTATCGCCTTTAACCAGTTGTTTCATTCGTATAGCCATCAATTCATTCATTCATACGGCCAACCAATTAATAACTGCCACATTAATCCCAGATTAAAGAGAGTTTCATTATGGGATTGAGAGCCTCTATGATGCGCAACGATTCGCGATAAAGAAGAATCGATTATTTTAGTTCATGTCTTTTAGCTGGACATCTGTGAAACTACTGGACATCGGTAGAAAAAAATAGATCTTCACAGCTCCAGTGTAAATAAAAAATGTTTCTGAACGGGGGCGACAAACACAGCCAGCAGATATACAGCGCCGTGATAACCAAAGTGTAAATAGATAAAGAGGAAACAACTGCGTCACTTGGAATAAACAAAGGTCATAAAGGTGATTTATGACGAGAACTTGGAGGGAGAAGAGAGAGGCGATGATGATGATGATGGGAGGAGGGAAAGAGCAGAGAGAGAGGGCGAGAAATGAGGTGAGGTTACTTGCAGTGTGGCGAGTGAGTAGATATGGTGAGCGAGTGGGTGATAAGGTGAGTGGGTGATAAGGTGAGTGGGTGAATGGGTCATGTAGCCAGCATGCCCAGTCACCGCATGCCAAAAAAGCAGCTTCTGTTTGGCCGGATCAAGAGGGCCAAACCGGAGCGACGGGACTAGAGAAGAAATGAAGGCTGATGCGGTACGGGAGGACGTGGAGCTGAGTGCAATTGCCGATGACCGGCACCAGCGGTGCCAAGACCGGCCTCTGTGGATGAGGCAGCTCATGAAGGACGCTACAGGGCAGTGCCAGGCTAGGTGCACGCTGAGGTTACTGGGCGGTTTGGGGGCAGTTGCCCTCCAACAACAGCGGAGTGCAGAGGAGCGACGCTCACAACAACGGAATGAGCGACGGGCGGATAAAATACAGCAAGTTGGCACAGTTGGTGCATCTTCCATTCATCTCAGTCGGTCAACCCGTGACCCCTGGAGGTCTGGCCCGTGACCTATCAGCGAGCCTTCGACACTTCACGTGGCCTCAAAGTGCACATAGCCTGACACCGGTGCTGTGGTGACGTCACCCGCACTTAGCGGCGATTGACGGCAGTTGTTGAGTGAGTGGGCGAGTGGGTGGGCGAACGAGTTCGTGAGCAGGTGAGTGAGCGAGTGGGTGAGTGAGTGGGTGAGCGAGCGGGTGAGCGAGCGAGCGGGCGAGCGGGTGAGTGATATCTGCAGTGTGACGGTTTAACACAGTATGGTTGAGAATAAAGAGTCAGAGTGTCTGGTAGACTGAGTGATCGACACAAGTGAAGAAGAAGGCATCAATAATTGAAGGTCACGCGAATATTAACAATGGCAGCAGCGGTAGAAGAGTGACAGGGAGGCGACCGACTGTGTGCGAGCTAAGATTGCCGACTGGCCATATACAGCTCAATAGCTACAAGTTCTCAAAGACTCACCCGGGTACAGGTTATAAACACACACACACACACCTCTACAGGTGTCTACTACATACCCCAACGTGGTTAGAGCGAAACTCGTACGCAACCTAATAGAATCGTCGACAGTCATCGATTCTTACAAGTTTGCAATTCGTTTAAAAACTTCACCGTGCACATTCAAAACATAAATCTTATGCAATCGCCTTCTTGCCAACAGCAACGCCACCAGCACCGACCATCATCCTGCCCGGCCTCGGCTAAAGTTACAGGTGAACACAAACACACACGGCCCCGTTGTCAATCCATTGCCTCTCGCACAACCCAACAAGCCGTGTCGGTCATTTGACCATACTTCACCACGCCGGTCAACACCGGTTGGTGTGTCTGACGGGTGCCCGATTAGCATTCGCCAGTGGTGTTTTAAGCCATGGTCTGGAATCACGGCGCTCTTGCGCTAACCACTGCGCGACCGCTCCCCCCAATGCAACATTCACAGCCTAATTTGATCAATCCCATCCACTAAATGGACAAAGGTTTTCCGAGACATACCATGCAGGTTACACGTAAGACTTCTACAGCCAGTCTATACACGTTGTATTTTGTTAAGACAATTCAAAAATGGAGGTATGAATCTCGCCGCAGGAATGTGGAATTTCCACTGCTGGTGGCTAAATGGGTCTGAGATAGCACTGGCGAGCTTTAAACGAGCGTCTCGTGTGGCCAGGACCACGCATAGGCCGCCTCGATCGACCCAGGAATTTCATTTAAGGGCCGAGTATAAACACATACAGCAGCAGCAGCAGCGAAACACAGATGTCGCAACCGGGTACCCGATACCCATACCCTACCCAATACCCGGCTACCCGTACCCGACCGGGTACGGGTAGCCGTTTGTGACCCTGGTGCGGCCGGGTACGGGTAGGCCGTGAGTCACTGGTGAGTAACTGTTTGTCACTCATTTCGGGTAGGGTACGGGTAGGGAACGGGTACCCGTACCCGGCTGGTACCCGGCTGGGTACGGGTACCCGTTTGCGACCCTAGTGCGGCCGGGTACGGGTAAGGAATCAAAACCCGTTTGCGACCTCTGGCGAAACAGTACGAGCTTAAAGTCGAACAACATGTGACACTGACGAGAGCCGTGAGGACGTGAATTAAACTCCAGTCGCACAGCAGCAGTGCGCCAACCGCTGCGCCACCGCTCCTCACACACACACACAGGAAAAACGTTCCCATCCGTGTGTAGCCTTTAGCAGGTTGTTGGGGCAAGTGCTGTTAACGAGCACCTATGAAGGCCGGCACGGCACACGAGGTGGTTTATTGGTGGTTGTAGTGTGGCCGAGGAAAGCACACCCGGCTGCCTTTGTCTCCCCAGTGCGTGTACACCCACACGGACGAGCACGCACACCCAGTGGCAAAAATCGAATTAACTTTCTTCCCACAGCCACAAAAAGGGCGTGTCTCTCCAACCAAGTTTACGCATCAAGTTCAATCCACTGCTCGCCTGTGCGGTGTGTGTGTACGTGTACGTGTGCTCTGGTATAAATACATACACAGCATATGCGACCTGTATCGCGGAAGTGGGGATACAAAGACGGCCGGGCGGAGGGGGTGGGGTTGCGTATGAATGTCCCATCCAGCGCACACGAGTGCGATACTTTAAAAAAAAACATTGATGAATGAATGGATCAAGCCATCAAATCCTTCCAATCTACGCCGTTCTGGTACGGGGTGTGGGGGGTGTCTTACTTTTGACCATACTTCACCACCACCGTAACCGCGCGCACAAACATTTTGTCGATGTAACAGCGGCAACTGCAACCGGTCAAGTCCACTGGCGCAAGACGTCCAAGTTACCATCATCATCATCATCCAGCGGTGGATTGAGCATGTCTGGGGGAGGGTGGGCGGCGGGAGGGGGGAGACTACAAAACTTTAACCGTGAAACTTACCCGAGAATGAGAACTGCTTTGGAATGGTCGCTGGTAACACCGCTGGTAACGCCGCCGCCACCGCCACCGCCTGCGTCTCCTCTTGCTTCGCCCCTACCGTGTGACTCAGAGCAAAGTTGGGAGCCGAACTTTAACAACGAGACCGGGGGGTGGGGGAGTTGGGTGCGGGCGGGGGGTAGTGGAGGGGGTGGGGGGTTTGCTGCAGTGAGTGGGGGGTGGGTTTTTATGGTGGGCGTGGCCCTTGCTCCACGGTCACGCCCACAATTGACCAAAGTCACCGCCCACTGGCGATCAGCTGATCCACTCAGTAGGCGGCTTGGGTCCGTCGCCTCGTTAATATTCACGCGAGACCACGCCTCCCGAACCCTCCAGCCCCCACCACCGTATCCGGGGAGGAGTCACGGACGGGGTGGGGGGGGTAGTGGTGGGGGGGGGTGACCACTTGCGATTTGAATTGACGTAAGTGGGCTCAGTTGAAACACGCGACTTTGGTGGGAGGGGGGAGGGAAGTTCGTGCGGTGACTAAAACAATGCCGTCTGCAACTCCGCGAAGGAGGAGCGAAATGAAAACTCCGCCGACTTGAGATGTTTGAAGGGGGGAAAATTGTCAGAGAAAAAAAACTACGTTGAAAATTCAAACTAGATTCGAAGCTTTCGTGACTGCAGGAATTATTCTTTGGTTCTTTCGGTAAAGTCACGTAGAAAGAAATTAAATTAAATAATATAATACGACGTTTCCATTGCAACACAAGCAACCATCATCAGCTACAAATGAATGAAAAAACAAACAGTAAACTTGGAAATATAAATTTCGATTTAAAGCTTTCGTGATTCGTATTCTTAGTTCTTTCGGTAAAGTCGTTGTGGCCGAAACGTCGTGAGAATTTTATCTTATTATGTTTATTTTATTTTATTATTTCCCTTCTACGTGACTTTACCGAAAGAACCAATATTTTGGAAATATAATACAATACAACACAGAGAGTCGGCCAACACCAAAGTCAACACCTCACCTGGTTTATTACGTTCTTCCAAAGATTGCTAAATTTGAGAGAGAGACAAACATAGACACACAGACACGGAGACACAAGCAGAGAGAGACTCACACAGAGACAGAGAGACACAGCATCGGCGCACAGAAAGACAACGTTTCTGTGTCGAGGCCTTAAATAGAGAGAGGGGGGGGCAGAGGAGGAGTTGTGTGGAATTACTGCGCATAGCGGCAAGAGGAAATGGACCCATAAACAAGCACGGTATAAATCTAATTTAGTAAAATTTAGTAAAAGTATGTTGAATTCTTTTTTACATTTTTGTTCAAGAAAACTTTGTGTGAGGTTTGTTCGCCACTAGAGGGCTTCAAGGTTCGCGTTTAAAATGTCTTGGAAATGTAATTGCAATGTTTTACGAATGTTTTAACAGACAACATTTTCGTTCTATGTTCTTTGCAAATGTTAAAGAAAAAAATGAAGACAAATTTTGAACACATTTTCAAAGTACAACTTTTAATAAATGTTGAAAAGAGAACCATTGAAACCCCTTCGTGGGGAGAAACCCTCACGCGACATTGGCATTTAGCTGATGAATCATCGCTGCTGCTGCCATACGCATGAATAGAATAAAGATGCTGGTCCCATTGAACCTGTGGACTGACAAAATGCTACTATGAATGTGTTTAAAGGTGTGCCCTGTGGGCTATTGTAGTCAGCGGAGGGAAAACTTTTGTACAAACTTTAGTTTCAATGTTTTCTTTGAAATGTGAAAATTCATTGATTGAAAAAATTTATTTAAACTGTTTAAATAGTTTTCAAGGTTCTCGCAAAAAAATATTCCTGAACACATCTCTGCTTGATTTGAAGCTTTCGTGACTGCAGGAATTCATACTCTTTAGTTATTTCGGTAAAGTCACGTAGGTAGAAAAAATAATAGATCACGACGTTTCGATCGCAACACAAGCAACCGTCTTCAGGTGAAGACGTCGTGATCTATAATTGTTTATACCTACGTAACTTTACCTAAAGAACTAAAGAGTATACGGCTCTGCTTCATGGAACCTCATTTGCCAGTACCAAAAGATGAGAATAGGTTTTCCCCTTTTTTCTGGCAACAAAACAGGTGTTAAGATTGTGAAACACAAAACTGAGACCTTTAACAAGGAATCATGTCTGCATTAACCGCAATACTTGTGGTCAGAATGCAAACAAAATACACTCTGATGTACTAATAGGGGTTTTCCCCTTTTTTCTGGCAACAAAACTGACACCTTTTGCAAGGAATCATGCTTACATTAACCACAATACTTGCAGTCAAATGCAAACAAAAAACAATACTCTGATAATTTATGCATTGTCTTTGAAACTGATTGGTCCACACCAGAGACAGCTTTCTTTAGAGCCTAGTCTCATATGGTGTTCGACCAGTTGACGCCAAAAAAGATAAAAAAAACACTGATAAAATATGCATTAAATTTTGATTTAAAGCTTTCGTGACTGCAGGGATTCATATTCTTGGTTCTTCGGTAAAGTCACGTGGAAGGGAAATAATAAAATAAAATATATTATATGCATTATTTGATTATTTCCCTTCTACATGACTTTACCGAAACAACCAAGAATATAATATATGCATTGTCTTTTAAACGGAGTGGTCCACACCAGAGACAGATTTCTTGGAGCCTCGTCTCAAACGGTGTTAGACCAGAGGACGCCAAAAGGCGTAGATTATCAGAGTATGCTTTTTGTTTGCATTCTGACCACAAGTATTGTGGTTAATGCAGACATGATTCCTTGTAAAAGGTTTCAGTTTGGTGTTTTAACATCTTAACACCTGTTTGTTGCCAGAAAAAAGGGGAAACCCTATTCTCACATCTCTGCTTCTGCCATATGCAAGAATAGAATAGAAATTCTGGTCCGATTGCACCTGTGGACTGACAACATGCTACTATTAACGTGTTTAAAGGTGTGCCTTGTGGGCTATGTAGTCAGCGGAGGAATTATATTGCGTAAATGTCTATTTTACGTTCGATGGGTGGGTGGCTGGTTGAGTTGGTATGTGGGTGGGTAGGCGGATCGTTGGGCATATGGGTGGGTGGCTGGCTGCGTGAGTCGCTGGTTCAGTTGGTAGGTGGTGTTGGTGGGTGGGTTGGCCGCTTTACTGGTTGGCTGGGTGGGCGGGTAGCTGAAGGGTTGGTTGGCTGGGCGTGATCCTGTGCAGGACGGTGGCTGGGCAGGTGGATGAGACGCAGCAGTCGGTCTTGTCGACAGGCGTCGATGGTGTAAGGCCACGTGGCTTCTCTGTGCGCAGCGCTGAATGTGGTTTGCGCACACGAAGAGAAAACCGCCGTAGAAGTTATTTTAAGTTCGAAATGGATTCCATATTCGCAAGCACATCATCACCTACACTTCTCAAAACAACTAATAATTTGAAATTATAATGAAAAAAATCAAATGTATTTTCAAAGAAATTTTTGTTTCATTTTTAGTACTAAGCATTTATTTTACATTCTATTTTTAAAAATCCGTATTTTTTACATTTTATGTTTCGTTATGAAAGATGTAATAAATAAATAAACAACACTTTGATCTTTTAACAAAAATTCGTTTAAATGTTTTCGATCGAGTGTAAAATATTTATATATTTTTGTAACAAAAAATAAAAATTATTTTCTATTTTAGATAAAAAATATTTAAATCTTTGAATTATTTTTATGACTAAGATATAAAATAAAAAAATTTTAGCTAATCTACTTTATTTAACGTAAACTTTTTTTTAAATCTTACAATTTGTAAAAAAATAATTCGTAAAAATGTTTGTTCAAGAAAAATTGTGAGGTTTGTTGGCCACAAGGGGGCTTCGAGGTTCTCGTTCAAAATATCCTGAACACGG
>CM025644.2:4521712-4537624 GCA_014621495.2 Entosphenus tridentatus | reverse complement strand
TCACAATCACAAGGTTGCGAGTTAAAATCATGGTTAGGGGTTGACTCAACTCCATCGTCCCTTCACGATCGCCAAGATGAGTACCACTTTATGGGGAAATTAACGGCGGTTGTCCTAGGGATATAATCGTCCTCGTCATAGCAATGCAGAATTTTCACCACTGGCTCTACAGGGCAGGAATAATAATATTATTAAATAGATGAAACTGAAGATGAGCACAGCCTCAATGCTCATTTGAGCAGGAATTCACTTTGACTAGATGTACTCTGCGACAAGTGAATTAATGAATGTGAATGAGTGATTGCATGGATTTCTGAAAAAATTTATAAATGTGTGAACAATTGAATGCACTGAGTGAATTAATGTACGAGTAAGCGAATGTATGAGTGAAAGAATGAGTGATGGAATGTGAATGAGCATGTGAATTAACAAACACTAACGAATGAATAAGTAACTTCATATCTGAACAAATGTGTGAACAAATGAGCGAATGAATGTTGAGGTCTCGGATGCCGTGACTTGCAGTGCTATGGACGTGCGTGTGCGTGCCTGTCGCGTCTCGGCAAGCGTGGTGTAGGGGTATCGCTCCTGGGCTAGTGCCTCCACCAGGCTGGCATGCAGGCCGTGGCACCGCGACACGAACTCGCGCGTCAGCTCCAGCTGTCCCCGCAGCAGCTCCTCGAGCGCCAGCGTGGAGGGGCGGTGCGTGGTGAGGGCTGCGATTGCACACAAAGATCCCCCCCCCCCCCCCCGTATAGCCTGAGACTGTTGAAGCAAGTGCCGTGAGAGAGTAGCACCGATGAAGGCCGGCATGGCACACATAGGGGGTGGGTGGCCAGAACCATGCCGAGCTACCTTTGTCTTCCTAGTGGCGATGTTTACATGCTCACTTGAGGCCCAGTCGACCCAGGGGAGGTCCAGGACTGGTTCAGATAATCGTCAATGGTGTTGTCCCATGAGTGGGAATCCAATAAGGATCACCAGTTCCATAGCACAGCGTGATAACCACAAGACGACTGTTTCCCCGCTGTTCCGCGTGCACGACAAAGACAAAGATCCCCCGTATAGCCTTAACAGAATGTTGGGGCAAGTGCTCTTAGCGAGTAGCACCTATGAAGGCGGGGATGGCACACGAGGGGGTGGGTGGCCAGGACCACGCCCGACCGCCTTTGTCTCCCCAGTGGTCATGGTTACACAGCACACCAGGTACTCATTTGAGGCTGAGTCGACCTAGGGGAGGCCCGGGACCTGTTCAGATATTGGTCAGTGGTCTTGGCCGTGAGCGGGAATCGAACTCGGGCCTCCGGGTTTGTAGTGCAGTGTGCCAACCGCTACACCGCCACTTCCCACTCACACACAGATACGCATTCCTAAATATGTACATCCATACTACTTTCCTTCCAGGTTCTATTACCAACCTCCCAAGTTTCTCACCCCATCCTGCACAACTTGTGCCACTCATCAGAAGCTATTCTTTTGGCCAATCTCAATGTAAAGAACCTGCATACAGTAAACTCAACGGTGAATAGGGCGTAAGCAAATGTGCAACCACAGCATGAGTAAACAGTAGCTACTCACTATTTCAGAAGATGAAAGTGAACCCTAGACCTCAACACGAGAACACAGAGTGTGCAGGAGGACCACAGGAGCAATCAACAAAGTAAAATACACACCTGCACGCAGCTGCAAGGGTCTAACAAAGCCAGCAAGTCCGTCCAGTAATGGGGCCTTTGATATGTTAGACGTGCCTATGCTCAACATGCATGAGCGCCAATCGTTCTGGTTTTTTTGGAATAACATTACATACTTAAAAAAATTATAGTTTTGTTGTCAATCTTATCCAAAAAACTAGAAACCAAAAAAAACTCGCACTCACAATACTGCCATAAATGCAAAATAAAAAGTGCGTATACACCCGACGCTCGCTCTACACAAATTCGCAGCTGCAACCTATTTTTTTTCTACTCGCAAGATTTCGGAAAGCACGAGGTGCGGTTCTCACAGCTGCAAGGATTGAGCGGGCAGTGCGAAGATGGCGCGGTGCACACACTGGGCTTGTCTCAAGACTCCGCAAGTGACTCATGCGCCTATCCAAGTGTATCCCCTGCAGCCCGCTTGCTAATTGGCCGTGGACAGGGAGTCGTTGAGTTCGGAAAAACAATACCACGTGCACACACCCCCCCCCACCACCACCTACTCAACAATGGACCGCAGAGGGCTAACCTCGCTTCTCCCTCCTTAATCTCGGAAACGTTTTGATTAAGAAACAGTCTGCCTGAACAATATTTGCACGCGAAAGATAAACCGAAACTTTTCAAGGAGAAGCGACGCAGCCCTCTGCGGTCCAACTGTTGGGTACGGGAGCACGTCGCATCGTTACCCTGTCCGCTCCTGCGAGGAACTTGGAACTCGCGTTTCTCACTACCAGCCTGCATGGGCGAGTACAGTACTCGTGTAAAGTTTTATGTTGCATAATTATAGAAATTGTATTCCTCGTTTGAGTTTTGTATGTGCATCAGTATGTGCCCAACCGGCAATGGATAACCATTGTAATTTATATGCATTAATTAATCCCCCCCACTTCGCACGTGAAGGGCTCACAAGTGACATCATCACATCTATCCCTCTATTTAAGGAACGAAACAGGGTTTCTCCACAAATCTGGCTGTCGACCGATGAAGCTAGTTGTAATTACTGGCGAAACGTCGTACTCAAGATTGTAAATGTTGTGGATTTGCTCTCCAACACACCGGTGTGCTGTACTAGTGTAGTGCAATAGCACTGACTGCTGTCTACAAAATGCAACTACAAGATACGGCAGTACACACGTCAACAGACGAGAGTATATATACGGGGGATAAAACATCGAGGCAAAGTTCATGGGGGGGGGGGGCATCTGGAAGCCCCAGGAACCTGCTAGTAGGTTCCAGAAGGGGGGCGTGGTGAAGGCGGATCAAGGCCACGCCGGGAGGATAAGAGGGGGCCCTGAGGGAGAGCTCAGGGATATTGCTGAAAGTTGATACCCTCACAGAACGGCTGTTCGTGACTGCGGATTTGCTCTGCACAGCCTTTTCTCAGAATGTATTCCCCCTTCTTCACAACAGGGAGAGACAGACGGGCCAGAAAGATTGAGGGAATACTTGTCGGAGACTTCACTAAGCAGGAGGGGAGGGGAGGTGTAACGTCAGCATGACACACAAATTCGGTTCAACACTGTGGGATGTGGGTGACGGGAGCACGCAGATGTGCACAGATGTCACCACTGCACACTTGCCTGCCCGCACATCAGCTAGCCAGCCAGCAAAACTTTATCTAATGTATTTTTTCTTTATTTTCAGATTGCCTTCCTGACTTACCCAAAATTCTGGCTTGCCCCAAATTCCACCTTATAGGAGTCCGGCTTCGAGAGATTTTATCATGTGCTCTGATTGTACTTGACCATACCTTCCAGGGTTTCCCCGCTGATGAAGTGAGAGGCGATGGGCATTGGGGCTGCGTATTTCCCAGCGTGCTCTGCTGCCAATGCAGCATCTGTGAACCGCAAGGTCCATCAAATGATTTGCCAGTGCAGTGAAGCGCAACCAGGAACAGGATACATTGAGCAAAAAGCACGCTCAGCATGCTCAGGAAAAACTAAAATACAGAACAGTTTTACAGCAATTGGTTCCGAGCAATTTAAACAGGGAAGAATTTCACGTGTTAAGTCATACACGTATTTAATTACAGTAGAATAATAGTAATAATGCCAAGGTGGAACGGTGGCACAGTGGTTAGCACACTGCGCAATTAACCCAGTGGCCCCAGTTCAATTCCCAGCTATGGCTAACATCAGTGGCAAAGTGAAATCTGAACCGGTCCTTAGAGCTCCCTCCTTGATCATCCTACACGGATCTGCACGGTGAAGTATGGATAAAAAAAAAACTTCCACGACTTACATGGCATGGGGAAGCCTTCATTCAGCAGTGGATTGACAAAAGTTTTTTTTTTACTTTCTAAAATTTTGTAAAACAGGGCAACTTTTCACATGTCAGGCTCTATATGTGTTTATGGTATAATAATACCTCATACTGTGCCTCAATATTTGATTAACATGTGGCGTGTATTTACAACCCTTTGTTAATTCACCGCTGGATAAAGGACTCCAGATGCTGTGTTGGTCATAGGGATCCTGGGACCATATTTCACCACGCTGGTTAGTGCGGATTGATGAAGGCATTCAGGACTAGTTCAGATATCACTCACCACTTACCGTAGCGCAAGACAGAAAAAACCCCTACACCTGTAAAGAAATAACACCTGCAGGTCTGCATGCATGTATGCACAGGTGCACAAACGTACTTGGCTCTACTGCCACATCTCTAGCTTCCAAACCTTGCCTCCAAAGCACTGGATTACAGGAGTGCACCACCAATGCGCACACACCCCACTCCCACTGGCATAATAGTGCTTCTGTCCATTGAAACACCGCACTCACCTTGCACCCACGCATAGCTAAGGCCAGGCACAGTCTGCACTGACGCATTCCTCCCTCGCCTCTTCACATCTCTTGGCACCGAATCGGTCAGTCCACGCGTTCGCAGCCTCGAC
This sequence comes from Entosphenus tridentatus, assembly GCA_014621495.2. Classification (NCBI taxonomy): domain Eukaryota; kingdom Metazoa; phylum Chordata; class Hyperoartia; order Petromyzontiformes; family Petromyzontidae; genus Entosphenus; species Entosphenus tridentatus. The sequence goes on along the minus strand of CM025644.2, from coordinate 4,533,037 downwards.
GATTCCCTCCTAGCCCCGGGCCGCAGTGAGCTCCTTCCGGAGGTCAGGCTCTGGGAGCGCGGGGACGACTCTCGCGAGTGGGACGGCGTCCTCGCGCCAGCGTCACGCGAATCGTCGTCTTCCTCAAAGTCCTCCGAGTAGTCGGAGGCGGCGCTGTCACTGTCGACGGGGCTCACGGAGCGCGAGGATTTCCCTCCGCGGCTCCCGATTCTGCCGTGCGACGAAGACGAGGCGGAGGAGTAGTCGCCGCCATCTCTGATGGAGGCCACCTCCAGCCGTTCGGACACGTCGCTCACCTCCGACATGGTAGCGATCTCGCTGCTCTTCTCTATGCTGCCGTTCTCGCTGCTCATCCTTGTGCGCGGAGAGGGCGTTCGTAGATTTCTTGTCGTGCCCGCGGATGGCTTGTCGGATAGGTGGTGAGCCTTCGGCTGTCGCACGTCGGAGCTAAACGCGGATCTCTCGTGGCCGCGCTTAATTGGCGGTGGATCACTGATAGGAAGGGCAGGCAGGAGGTCGTCCACGGTCATTAGGTTCATCTTGAAATCTAAAAACACAACGATGATAGTCACTGGTGACGAGGTTGACATCACCAAATCCGTACACTTGACAACCCAATTTAATCACAACTCAGTCTATGTGAGTATATGGGTCTCTATGCAAGTCAACAGTGAGCAAGCCGAGACCATCAACTTACTACACTAGAGAACCTGGTTTAATCACAGGTGGCTATTCGGATTTTAACCCAAGATTATCAGCAGTGGTGGCCCAGTCTCTCTCTGAACCCTGAGCCACCAGGCCACCTCGTGAATGTGGCATCTGATCAGGACATGGAAAATGTCACACGTGCCCAACACCGAGCAACGATACCAGCCACATTTCCAGCATCGCCTCTAACCAGTTAGGCAGATAGCCTAGGGGTGTATCTCAGTCCAGTACGGGTGAAGGGGCCATTACCCCTTCCATTGTTACCCTGTAAGCTATAATAGTGTGCCTTGACTACACCGTCTCTGTCGCTTGTGAACCCACTACACATGTATTAATAGTAGCCCAAGTTCCAACATTTTCCCAGTCCCAGTGCAAGCTCGAGCATTTGCCCTATCCCCAGCAATAGCCTTAGCACTAACTAAAGCCCTAACCTCAGTCTTAACCAAAGCCCAATCATATCCTTATCCCAACACCACACATACTAACCAATCATGCCGATTTAAGTGGTAGGCTGCCAATTATTAAACCTTTTAAGAGGATAGCAATTTTCTAAACAAATATTGCGTCAAAAACAAATATTCTGCAACATTTATTTAGTGGCATGAATAGCTTTGGAAATCACGTATGTGTTAAAAAATTGGCAGCCTAGTGCTTAAATTAATAGGACTGGTGAATATCCGTGCAGAAATATTCATTAATATCATAATACAGGTAGTCCTCTACTTACGATGGAGATGCGTTAAGACGACCCCATCGTAAGTCGAAAATATCGTAAGTCGAAGATGGCCTAACCTACCCAGGAGTCTTAAAGAATGGTGATAATTTAGCAAAACAGAGCAATTTACAGTACCGTAATGTATAAACTTTATGTATTTATTAATTACAATACTGTATTGCACAGTAAAATGTAAAGTAAAAAAAACAATTTAAATTCTTAGCCTACCAATATGAACTGCAATTTAATAGAAAGTTTTTTCAGGAAACAATCCTATCTGCTATAAAAAAAACTTTTAACATGCATTGAATGTATCTTATCGTGGTAACCTTAAAATGAAATCGCTAAAGCTACGTATCATATATGCATTGAACGTATCGTAACGTATCATATTGTACTGTACTCGCCACGATTCTGTCCGTCGTCTGCATACTTGAACGATGTTAGGTTGTTGATGTCAATTGTGTCGTATCGCTATCGCCATCGTAAAATCGAAATATCGTAAGTCGGACCATCGTAACTCGGGGACTACCTGTATAGACCCTACAGGGAGAATCACAAGCCCAGAGGAAACAACCCACAGATCGTCCTCCACCATGTGTTCTCTCACCTATAACCGTTAGATATGCAATGGGTCTAATAAAAAGCAAATCATAATAAACAGCCCTTTGACAAGCCACTGCTAAGTAAAGGATTCCACACGCCATGCCGGTCATGGAAATGGTTTGACCATACTTCCCCACATTGGATGGTGATGAGTTTTTGAAGCGGTGGCCCAGGACAGATTGATGTCACTCGCTACTGGTGTTAGTCATGGCTAGAAACCGAACTCAGATCGCCAGGTTCATAGCGCAGTGTGCCAACCACTGCGCCACCACACCATCCTCAGCCTCCATTAATTAACCATCTATCCTCGTACCGTCAGAGGTCGAAGCCGATGAAACGTCATCCTGTCGACTCGGGGCCACCGATGCGTCCGAGAATCGCTCGTCATCAGAGTTCACCTCACTACGTATCGACGAAGAAGAAGGCGATCGATTGACCGCGCCTCTCCTCATCACGCTAGGCGATCTCGCGGTGCGGTCTTCGTGGACCGGGGGTCGCTTGGCTCTGCCCATCTCCGGCGACGACGGTGGGAGGCGAGGGGCACTACCGCCAGGCGGCTCCGTCGAAGCAGCTTCGCGCATCTTTAAAAACTTTAAAATAGCAACAAAAACTACAAATTACTTACACAGAGAGAGAAGAGAATATGTATACGAGTAACTGTTATTTATCTGTGGACGAATTCTGCGGGTTGAGGATTAACCGAGCTTGCGCAAATAAAAATCAACAGTCTTACATGTGCACTGGTTAGATCATAAGCTGTTCCTCACTTATCAGCGATCAGCTACTCGGTGCCCATACGACAGCAAACAAGTTGGCACGGAAACCGATTACTTTACAAAAGAGTAAAAACAGACAGCACATTCTACGTTTCTATTGTTTATCTTTCTTTCACCTCACTAACCTGCATCTCTTGCCGACAGCTCTCTCATCTCGATCTTCTTGACGTAACCCACTGTTTAATGTGCCTCAATGGGCTTATTTAATCTCCTTGTAAAATAAAGGATGTTAAATAAAATCTGAAGAGCCCTTCCTCAAGGGACGCCATGGTGGTGAGATGTTAACTTCCTCACTTGGTATATATTTGAAGTTTGCATGTTCTCCCTGGGGTCACGTGGATTTTTCTCCGAGTCCTCCGGTTTTTCCCACCATATTTAGAAACACGCGAGTATTGTATTTGCCTCCTATATAATTTCTACACGATGAGCCACTTCGTTGAGCTATCATTAGTGACCAGGTCACTTCTGAAAAGAGGTGTACAGCTCAGTTGACCTTACCTGGAAAAAAAAATTATGTATAGTTTTTAAGTGCTCGTACCCGGTTGCGGTTGGTGGGAGTCTGCGGGCTCCGCGCCTGTTTCCGCTCAGAGTCGTGGCTCTCAAACGAGCTGCCCAGGAGCCGCCGCATCTCCTCCTCGTCGCTGTCCACAGCCCCCACAGGCGTCCGAGTCCTGGCCCCAGAACCGCCCGTCCGGGCTGCGTCACGGTTGCGCGATGCATCCTCGCGAGGGGCAGCCGACGCCGAGGGCCTTGGAGGATCTGCATACACGATGCAATACAATTGCAAAAACAGTACAATTTGGATTTTATTTTATAGCGCTTGAATGCGACCACATTTCAAGAGCGCTGGAAAGAAAGTGCGAATGATTATATTTTAGAGAGAAGCAGTCATAGTCAGGGCTACGAAGTCTATGAATCTCTATTTAAGTCTTTGGATGTCCATGTGAATCTCTGGTTTCTACAAAAGTATAACGGTCTTCATGTATAAGTCTATGGGCCTTTACACAATAAAATTATAATGTATATGCTTTGTTAATTACCTATGTAGGTAACCAATAGATACATTTGTATAACCTAGTTTTTATATACAGTAAAACCTTTGATTGCGAGCATAATTCGTTCCGGAAACGTGTTTGAAATCCAAAGCACACGTATATCAAAGCACTCGTATATCAGTTGTGATCACGTGACGCTTGGCAGACAAAGCGTGTACACGTACTGCTCGTATTGCAAGACCTCGCTCGTTTATCAAATTAATATTTATTATAAAAAAATGCTCGTCTTGCAAAACACTCGCAGACCAAGTTACTCGCAATCCAAGGTTTTACTGTGTATGTGTTGTGCATACCTCTGTTTTAGTTTTATTTGGGTCACCCCTCAAACCCCCATTACTCAGGTGATCGAGAGTCGACTCGATATTCATTGAGGCACCTGTATCCTCCAATGATTCTGCCGGCGTAGATGTCATCATCGTCGTCGTCTTCTTCTTTTTGAGGAATCGGCTGCCATTGCCGCTGAGTTCGTCGCCCGGCATGCTCACGGAGCGCTCCAGGGTGGGCGGTGCTGCCCCCGGCGAAGGGGAGGCCGTGGGCTGGCGTCGCCCGCCCGGCGCCGCCGTGGGCCCCGTCACCCGCGCCTTCAGCTTCTCCTCGAACCGAGACAGGCGCTGCAGCGCCGCTGCCGACGACGCGGACGTCCTGGCCACGCTGGCGCCCACATGGACGTCCGTCTGAAGCCCAAGGGACACGAAGGGATTGTTACTCGATATGACGCTTACTTTTTTTTTTACTTTGTGTTTATTTTCTTTTATGTTATACCAAGTACTCGGGCGATTATGGCACGCGTGTTAGAATGAGAGCGTATGGATCCTTCCTAAAGTATGCATCCTTTCTTGGGTGTGTTTGCATGTTTCTATCAGAGTTGCTAGAATAGGATTTTTTTGAATTGCTGGAAACCGCATACAGAAATGTCTAGCCATGAACATAACATGTTTATCCTTTCTTTGAAATGAGAAGAGAAGGGTGGCTGCCGTGACGTAATGGTCAGCACAATCGACTTGCAATAGAGGTTTCTGGATCGATTCGAACTCCCACTCACCAAAACCTGCATCTCTTCACCAAGTAGTTAGATGCAACACAGTTAGTTGATTGGCAGGTCGCATTTGGTGGGGTAAAGTCTGGGTTTTCCCACCTTTCTACAGCATTTGGCAAGCATGGAAGAATAGGCCAAATACCCATTAGATGGCCTCTCTAGAGGAGGCACTTCTGCCAGCAGTGGGTAGATCATCGATCATAGCTGATTATGTAACAATTCATTCCTTTGATAAAGGATCATCATTAAATTCATAAATGTATTCTTTTTTGCACGAGGTGCATTTAGAGTGTCACTGTTCGAATCAATCGCATCTATTATTGTGGTGTGAATCCAGTCTAAGTTAAAGCAATGTCAATCTAGAACATCTGCGGTGGTGTTAATCTGCACACTCTACGGCAATGTGAAGCTTCTGAATTTACAGCGTCTCTCTAGTTGTGTGAGTTTTATGCTCACTTGGTCAAAATGAGGCATGCGATTGTATAGTAGTGTGAATCTGTAGTATAGTATCTGCAAACCATACACACCTGCATCATGGAACCTCCCTTGCCAGTATCAAAATATAAGAATAGGTTTTACCATTTCTGGCAATAAAAAAACAGGTGTTAAGATGTTAAAACACCAAACAGAAACCTTTTTGCAAGGAATCATGTCCGCATTAACCACATATAGTGTTCACTGATTGAGAGGAGGCTCGAAAGAAAGCTGTCTCTGGTGTGGACCAATCAGTTTCAAAGACAATGCATATACTACCAGAGCGTGTTTTTGTTTGCATGTTCACCACAAGGATCATGCAGACATGATTCCTTGCAAAAAGGTTTCCGATTGGTGTTTTAACATCTTAACACCTGTTTTTTTTATTGCCAAAAAGGGTAAAACCTATTCTTCTACGTATACACCAGAGCCGTACAAATGCACTTGCTGGGTCACCTGAGGCTTTTTCTTGAGGAAGCGAGTCGCCGTGGGTGAAGCATGGCCAGGGAGTGGACTTGGGCCCCACTGAGGCGTAAACATGGGCCCCACCATGCCCAGCCCACTCCCCAAACTCCCCCTGGGTCCCGGCACACCTCGCTCTGCCGCCAACCTGCTCCTCCGCAAACAAGCGACGTGTCCCAAATAAACTTCATTGCCTCATCTGCTGCAGAGACCTTTATCCAATGCCTTCTTCACATTTCTAATTAACTGCTGAAAAGTATCCTATTTCATCATCATCATTAGCCATGGTCTATCCATTGGTGAAGGCCTTCCCCAGCCATCACCACAGATCTTCGATGTGACAATCCACACTAGCAGCTACACACAAGCCGATTTCATTGCTCCATTTCCACAGTGGGCAAATGCTCGGACACGTTCCCTCCGTTGGCTACCACTCCCATCATTAGTCTTAACCGTTGGCCATGATACTGTCAGGTGACATGTCCTGCCCAAAGCTCACGAACATTTCGTAACAAGCAAAAATTATGTCTCCAACCTGCTCTCTAATCCAAGTGTTATTCTATCGATCTCAATGTGATACCAGCCTTCATTGTGAACTCTTCAACCTTTGTTCCATTTACTTTGACAATCCGCTCGGAAACATCGCCTGTGCCGGTAAATCAAACCACACCTAATTCACTTCCCCTATTTAAGTCCTTCACCCAGCTGTGGATGCCTATGGCTAACAATATTGATGATTTAAGTATAGGTTCAAAACTTTCCTCTTTTACTCTGCCTGGGACTGTCACTCTAAAAACTGATCATATGCACCTTTATCACACCATCAACTTCATTTCTTCTCTACCTGTCGCACCCTGGGTTCCCTCGCCTAACGAAAAAAACCTCTTTAAATGACCTTGACGTACACATCTCTCACAGGACTGTGTTTTCAGCGGTGTACCAAAACCTATCGTTGTCCCATACTATGAAACACCGATGCTCCTCACCTTCACCAACCTGCACTTGTTGACCTGAAGAAATATGGTGAAAGAACCCTCATGAACCCACACGGTTTTGGGGGGGGACCATCATCCAGACGTGTATTGACACAAGGGCTGTACACACATGTCTCTGCAGTTCATTCAATTTCAATAGAACTGTTTTCTAAAACCAAATTGTGTTGTATTGTTAGAAAGTGACACCCAGTTTCACACTGCCAACCCGGCGAGGTTGTAGTTCATCTGGACGCGTCGATGTCACCTTGTAGTCCTGAAGGGGAGACCTGTGCTCTCGTCAGAAAACGAAGCATCACTCAGATCCACTCCGGGCCATCCACGCCCGCCCGGCAGTCCCCGTTGGATCATGGTTGTGCCCGCCGATACACAGTCTAACAACGTGACACAACAAAGCACATGCGTTTTACCAGTATTTCAACGAGTAAATTTTATCGTGGCAGAATGGCAAAGTTGAAAAAAACATTTAAGCAAGAATAATATGGGTTAAATTCCCGACCTGGGTATCTTTCTGCGTGGAGTTTTTATGTTCTCTCTGTTTAGCATGGCTTTCCTCTGGGTTCTCGAGTTTCCTCCCACTGCTATAAAAAAAAACCCAAAACAATGTAAACGGTGTTGGCCAAACATTCCAATGCTTAAAAATTACCACTACTTCGAAAACTTGGCAGTACCCTTTTGAAAAAGAACCTTGAGACTGAGTGTAGCTTTCCCAAGTTAAAAAGTGTAAACATTGCAATACTACTGTATATATATACACAGTACACAGTGTTACTCTACAGGTAAAGCTGATGCAAATTGCTTGCTCATGACCCTGCTGGTGGAAATGCAGCAGAGGGGCAGTACAGAAGTAAAACCACCGTTGTAAAGTAATTTGCTTCTATACTCCCGCATCTATACTCCCTGCCTTCAATCCCGCACTGGTCAAACAACCTCCGCGCGGTGTGTGGAGGCCCTAATACAGCAGTGAATTGACAAAAAAGGGCCGTTGTATATGTGCAATGACAGGGTGACACCTGCTGGCCGGAAAGGGAATCACGGGTAGGGGCACGGTGAAGTACCAACCAATCGGAGAAGGAGGTGTATCTGGGGCAAGGGTAAAAGGTGGGGTTCGCCGAGATACTCCGGGAATCTGCTCGAAGATTCCACGAGACGGCATGGCCGGAGGCGGGGCCTAGCCACGCCTGGGGGGATATAAGGGGGAGTGGAACCAGGGCTCGGGGCTCGTGTGTGGGGTCCTGGGTGCATCGCTGCTCGCCGACATCTCTCTCCGTCGTCCGGCCACGTGGAAGATCTCCTGCGTGGTTTCTATCGCGGTCATCGTCACGCCGCCAGCCAGCGGCGTGGCCGAGTGAGGGTGAGGGGACCACGTTGAGTGATCGACTGTGTGTGTAGCCAGTAGAGGTGTTAACACCTAGAGTTATACTCAGTGTGAGGAAGAACAAGTGTTGGCCTGTGTTGTGCCCAGTGTGAGTAATAAAAAAGTACCCTCTACACCAGAGGTCCCCAACCCCTGGGCCGTGGACCGGTACTGGTCCGCGGCCTGTTAGGAACCGGGCCGCACAGCAGGAAGTGAGCGGTGAGTCCGCGCGTGGCCCGCCCATTCTTTTATTTACCACTTTTTTGCCTCTTTCCCGCACTGCGCACTTGTCTCAGTCACAGTTTTGGTAAGTCCACAAGCTAACCCTAGCCAAAATGAGTAAAAAACAAACGTCGCTGGAGAGCTTCTTTGAAAAAATTGTCTTCCACGAAACCGGTCCCTGGTGCCAAAAAGGTTGGGGACCGCTGCTCTACACGACGTGTCGCGAAAGTCGCTCATTTCATATGTATACATACACCGCTATATTACAAATTAGACCCTTCGCATTCTATATTTCAATGAAAAACAGGGTTAAAAGCTTAAACACGACTCGTATTTAAAGACGCCAACGCGAACAATAACTGGAGTACCTTTACTGTGTATGAACTTTCCGAGGATACTGTAGCTGAACATACCACTGCGTGGTTATTGCTTTTATATTTTACTGCAATTATACCGCAATAAAAGTTACGGGAATATAAGGTTAATATTATCTTGTAAGCTACACCCAAAGACAGCGCGTCCCGGGATGTGTCTCCAACACAAGGTGAATGGTTTCATGACGTTTTAAAGACTTTAAAAGTGACTTTCTGCAGCGCTCTAAAGACGTCGTTCAGTAATTAATTATATGAAAGAGTAAACCAAGCATTTCGGTAATGCTGCTATGTTGACAACGGTTCACAAGCACAGTTAACGTAAACAAACTCGTCTATAACACTGCGTGTGACCTTCAAATAAAAACGTATATTTACGACTATATTTACCCAAGAATGTCAGTGTGTAACGCGCGAGACGACACTCCACGTCATGAACAGATGACGTCCTCCAAATGGACATCCCCCCCCCCCATTCATAATTAGCGGCTGACGTCACTCCACATGGGGGGCCGAGGCGCCTCCTCCCCCCTCCTCATCGTCAACTTGCAACCCTCACTACAAAGGCAGAACCCTCACGTCACGCGATCTCCGTAACGCTGTTGAGACATCGAAGTAAAAAGGACGTCATGCTGAACAAGAGATTATAACCTTTAAATGAAATAAGTCTGTCACCGCGGCCTTACAAATTGCACACGAATGGATGCAATTAATATCACGTCACGTTTGGCTTTTCGCTTGCAAGTTTCAGATTTACTGCAATACACCCGTCCTTGGACGGGCAAAAAGCTCGTTCAGTACTATATACTACTTCAGTCCACCGGTGTGTTGGAGAGTAAATCCAGACGATGTTTTACTCTCCAACACATCAGTGGGCTGAAGTAGTATACTACACTATACACTACACCACACACTATACACTATACTAGTAACCAATTACTTTTTGGTTCTTTTGGTAAAGTCACGTAGAAAGAAAATAAATTAAATAATAGCATACCACGTTTCGATTGCTACACAAGCAATCATCATTAGGTACGAATGAATGAGAAAAATAAACTTAGTAAATTTTGTAAATGTAATGCAATGCAACATAGAGGGTCGGTCAACACAATTAACGCATAGCCTGGTTGATTACGTTCTTCCAAAGATTGCTCAATTAGAAGTTAAGTGTGACATTTGAGAGAGAGACAAGACACAGACACGGAGACACACAGACATACACATAAGCAGAGAGAAACAACACAGAGACACACAAAGAGAGACACACAACATAGACACACAGAGAAACAACGCCTCTGTGTCGAGGCCTTAAATAGAGAGGGGGGCAGAGAGAGAGAGGGGGGTAGGTAAATTAGCATGTCAATTAGAGATTTGACTGCAGGAATTACTAGAGGGACAACACAGAGACACACAGAGAGAGAGAAACTAAACTTAACAAAACAAAAATTTGTAACATTTTGAAATGTAATGCAATGTAACACAGAGAGTCGGTCAACACACAATTGACGCATAGCCTGGTTGATTACGTTCTTCCAAAGATTGCTAAATTAGAAGTTAAGTGTGACATTTTAGAGAGAGACAAGACACAGACACACACAGACAGACACATAAGCAGAGAGAAACAACACAGAGACACACAGAGAGACACATAGACACAGATTAACTTTGGTTTACGTGACAAACCTTACTGGGTTTCGAGTGATGGAGGGTTACGGCACGTTTAAACTTACCCGATCTAATCCAAAAACCTTTATTGTGAATAATATTGGTCGCGAAAGTCGTACTACGTGTAAAACCTGTAAAGTATAAAGTTTAAACCTTTAAATCCGTGAGCGAGGTTTCACCACCCACCACGCCGACACGACGCAGCTTTATACCATCCGCGGGTTTGCGAACGCCTCATTCGCGATTAAAGCGAACGGCCGAGTTACACAGCAAGCAACATTGTAAACTGCTGCAATTAAAAAAATGTTAACATGGCCTTAATAAGTTATGATATCGGCCTTGAGAGGCAACACTGATGTCGTTTTAATAGAAATTATTTTTAATACTTTCGTGTCGTTCGAATGTGCAGGGGGAGAATCGCGAAATGGCGTCCGCGAGTTTGGGTCGGAGGCCTCTCGTTACCACGGCGACGCGGCTCGTTAATAAAATAAATAAATAAATAATATGCGACGTTTCGGGCAACGTCCCTTCTTCATGGCACATAAATAGAGAGGCCGCATAGACAAAATGGCAAATACGAGTTGGAGACTGCACGTTAAACCATGGGGCCCTAATAAGAATTGCATTTGAACAAAGAGTATATCTATTTTTTACGTTTTAATTGGCATATGAATAGTTACCTAACAGCAGATATTGAGTCACAGATAAATCTTTCAATAATGAAAACTTCACTCTATTGCAATATAAACTGATTTGTAATCGGACCCAAATAATGGTGCTGGCACGTTGCATTACGAGTAAGGGGCCGTCCATAAATGACGTCACGCGATTTTGGACGATTTTTAACCCCCCCCCCTTCGTCACACGGCGTCACAAAAAGTCAGAC
>CM025644.2:4473073-4503350 GCA_014621495.2 Entosphenus tridentatus | reverse complement strand
TGACAGCACTCACCCACTCACTCGTCCACTCAACTCACCACACTGTGCTCCATCACCACCACCACCACCACCGCTGCAGGTGACAGCACTCACTCACTCGTCCACTGACTCACCCACTCACTCGTCCACTCAACTCACCACACTGTGCTCAATCAGCACCACCACCACCACCACACTGCAGGTCACAGCACTCATCCACTCACTCGTCCACTCAACTCACCACACTGTGCTCACCACCACCACCACCACTGCAGGTGACAGCACTCACTCACTCACTCGTCCACTCAACTCACCACACTGTGCTCACCACCACCACCACCACTGCAGGTGACAGCACTCACTCACTCACTCGTCCACTCAACTCACCACACTGTGCTCACCACCACCATCACACTGCAGGTGACAGCACTCACCCACTCACTCACTCGTCCACTCACTCACCCACTCACTCGTCCACTCAACTCACCACACTGCAGCTCCCAACACTTATTTCTCCGCTTCTTCCCTCGCTACTGCTCGGCTTTTGAATTCTCTCCCTCCCAAGTCTTCCCAGCGATAACAATACTAATATTAGCAACAACCTTGCTGCTCAACTTGAAGAATCGCATTCGCAACCCTTGTCAATTGCAACTTTAATACGGGGGTAGTGCTGTTTGTTGCTGGCCGCTCGGTACTTTGCAACGTTGGGCCCTGTGCTCCACAAGCGTTATCATTATTTTAAAATAATTTTCGCCAAATAGAGCCACCCACTTCCCCATCATCCCCAAGACTTGCACAAGAGCACAGGTTTGAATGTTCGTCGGACCTCTGGAGGATTCCATTAATTTCCACGTGACCTCCGTGGACTGCCGACTACGACTACCACGACCCGCGAGACCACCACCACCATCAACCACCACCATCAACCACCACCATCAACCACCACCATCAACCACCACCACCAACCACCACCACCAACCACCACCATCAACCACCACCATCAACCACCACCATCAACCACCACCATCAACCACCACCACCACCATCAACCACCACCATCAACCACCACCATCAACCACCACCATCAACCACCACCATCAACTACCATCAACCACCACCATCAACCACCACCATCAACCACCACCACCACCACCACCAACCACCACCATCAACCACCACCATCAACCACCACCATCAACCACCACCACCACCACCAGCAACCACCACCATCAACCACCACCATCAACCACCACCACCATCAACCACCACCATCAACCACCACCACCACCACCAACCACCACCATCAACCACCACCATCAACCACCACCACCACCATCCTCCTCCCTCCACGCGGGGCCATCCCACCCACACCGCCTGCATGGCGCGCAGCCCGGTGTGTGTGGTGGTCGTGCTGTGGGCCCTGGCACCACTGCTGGCTGCCGGATTCGTGGACGCGGCGGCCTCGACCGAGGAGGACGGTGAGAGCCACCATCGCGCGTTGAAGCCTCCCCCCGATCCTCCCAAGTTGACCCCTAAGGCCCGTGCAGTATCGATAGTTCAATGTTAATGGGTCGTGTTTTTAATTGAAGGACTGCCTCTCTGTGTGTTATCTTGGTGTGGTGTGGAACTGTTTTGCCGGTGTCGTTGCTGCCTCGCCCAAGCTTGATAAATTAGACTTTTATTTTCTTGGTTCTTTCGGTAAAGTCACGTAGAAGGGAAGTAATAAAAAACATTTTATTATATTATTTAATTTAATTATGTTTTATTTTTATTATTTTATTACTTCCCTTCTACGTGACTTTACCGAAAGAACCAAGAAGATGAATCCCTGCAGTCACGAAAGCTTTAATCGAAATTTAGACTTTTATTATTTACTTCTACTTAGTGACTTGTTTAACCTTTTCTCTATGTTACAACTCATTATCTTTTTGTTTTTATTTTGCTGTTGTAACTTGCTGACCCGCCCATACTGGAACATCTGTGAAGAAAGAGCTTCATAGCTCATCGGATTCCTCTTGGAGTCTAAATAAAGATTCCAGTGAAAGTTGATTTTGCGTTTAAACCGGGTTGAGAAAACTCAAAAGAGACAAGGAGAGGAGTCTCATTTGCAAGAGCGGGTTAACGATAAAGCGAGTGGGTGGGTGAGTGAGTGAATGAGTGAGTGAATGAGTGGGTGAGTGAGTGAATGAGTGGGTGAGTGAGTGAATGAGTGGGTGAGTAAGTGAATGAGTGAGAGGGTGAGTGAGTGAGAGGGTGAGTGAATGAGTGAGGGGGTAAGTGAGTGAGAGGGTGAGTGAATGAGTGGGTGAGTGAGTGAATGAGTGGGTGAGTGAGTGAGAGGGTGAGTGAATGAGTGGATGGGTGAAAGGTTCAGTGAATGAGTGGGAGAGTGAATGAGAGAGGGCGTGAGTGAGTGAATGAGTGGATGAGTGAGTTAATGAGTAGGTGAATGAATGAGAGCGTGCGTGAGTGAACGAGTGGGTGGGTGAGTGGATGAGCGAGTGGGTGAAGTGGTCACGTTTATTTTGCTTAACAAATGTGAGAAACTCAGGGAGACCTGGATAAACGTTTCATTTGCAACAGTGAACCTGGTTCGCCAGAGATGACAAAAGTAAAATAAATAAAAACTGCAGCAAATGAAGCAACACATCAATCCGAGCAAGTGCTACTTGCTGCGTGTTCGGTTTTTACCGCGTGGTGTCCGACGTTTCTGACCTACAAATCATATAGCCCTTTGAACAACAATAAAAAACACAAGTATGTTCTCAGCTATGAAGAAGGGCTGTTGCCCGAAACGTCACCTATTACAATATATGTACGGTGGGGGGTATTTACGATTCGTGTGGTGTCGCGACAAAAGCGCAGCCCCTGCAATTGCTCCCCCACGCCATTGTTATCAGTATGGTTCCTCCATCCTAGAGGGTAATTGGCCTATTCGACCCTCGATCGAGGGTCGAATTCGAACCGCGTCGTGTGATCGGCATCGCGCTCGCTGCAGCTGTTGATGCCTTCAGGGAAGTCGTGGACTGTGTATACGCAATTGCGCACAATTCGGAGTCACTTATAACTGCTTTGTCGTTACTTATTGCCAATTATGGACTCAGACTATTGTCCTATCATCTCGTAGAGTCCCTGGCACGTAATAATATGCTACACAGTGGCAGTGGGGGTCGCAAAATGCCGATTTATTATTAATAAACACCAATGATCCGATCGAAATTAGTGATCTCGAACGGATCATTGGGGGGGCACGTGCCACCCCCCCAACTGGCTCCGCCAATGACTCTTACCACGCTCGCCGAACATCTTGAACTTAGGTGGGAGTTACCGCACCCTTTACAACCAACAACGGAGACAAAGATCACGCCATGGCCATCGAACAAAGACGGTCGCTGCATCGCTGCGCTCTCGGATGCGTTTCCGCGGCCGTCTGGAATGTTGTTCCTTCCGATATTAGGACGACACTGGAGCTATGCACTTTTAAATCTCTCCTCATTTCTTTATAATTGTTTTTTGGGTTTAGTTTGCTGTCCTTCCCCCTCACCAGAAACGCATCCGAGAGTCTTTTCTTGGATTTTCTGTTTGCACATAGTCACTTTAAGATGTTTTCTTGTTCATGTTTTTTTTTCTGTTTGTTGCGGTTGCACCCGATTCAAGAGCCAAATGGCTCACAGGGCTACACCTAATAAATTAAACTTCAAACCTCGGATTACCACGGTTGGCAACGTACGGTGCGAAAGAAGTTCAACATACGTAAACACACGGGCGCCACGGTGGCGAGATGTTAACTACCTCGCCTGGTATACAGGAGATCGTGGGTTCCATCGTGACCATGACGCCTGCCTATTTGGAGCTTGCATGTCTCTCTCCCCGTGATCGCGTGGATTTTTATCCGGGTCCCCCGGTGTATTCCTCCACATTTAGAAACGCGCTTTTAGAGCATTTTGCTGCGATACATTTCCACGTGATGAGCAACTGCATTGAGCTATCATTCGTGATAGCCAGATCGCTTCTGAAAAAGAGCTATATAGCTCAGCGGGCCTTACCTGGTAAAATACAAAATAGTTCATCGTTTTTTCGTTTAGCATCTACAAAAGTTCTTACCTGGTTTTTAGCCAAAATCGAATTGACACCGAGAGACTCTCCGCAGGCGGCGGGGTGTGTGCCATGCTCCTGCGCGCACCCGGTTGCCTCACGCGCCGTGGCTTCGACTTCGAGTGCACCTGGGATCTGCTGCGGCCCGACCTCGTCACCACCAGCTTCACGTACCACTTGTGAGTCGACGATTCCATCCACGACACTCGCCGTCAGACGACGCCGCCGCCGCCGCCGCCTGCGAGCGACCCGGCGCTGGAGATTGTCCCGTTCTTTTCGACGCGTGGATGATTGCCCGAATCGTCGGCCGTTGTCTTTCATTTATTTTAAGGCAGAGCTCAAGAGCTCGCAGCCCAAGCCACACTTTGAACCACGCATTTTTTTATATTGTAAATTCCCCTAAAAAGATCATCCCGATCGCGCTGTCAGCGCCCACATAACGAGACGAGGAATCCGTTCGGAAATCTCGCGGAGCGGTGCGGAGCCCTTCTTCGTGTTAGTGAATGGCCTGCGGAAGTGGATATCACAAAACTACCTCCGAGAACCCTTCGAATGACCTCTGCGCCCACGCGCAGTCAAGGGCAGCACTTTCGCACCCGCTCTGCCATATGAGAGTAATGTTCGTCGGACGACGGTCAAACTCGCGATGGTTTTTTTCTCAGAGCCGTCATTTTTAGCCAGATACAATTCAGAACCCAATTGAATTCCGTGCTTATTGTTGCGTGCAGTCATGAGGTGAACCAGACTGAGGCGTGTAAATTGTCTCGCGGGACGATGCGAGGCATGAGCCGCATTAAACATTCCGCATCAGTTCCGTGCTTCCCGCCTGGTTACGCGGTGACTTGCCTCCCGGTGACATTTGTCACGAGGAGACTTTTACAGGTAGGAACAATGTTCCACACTGCCCACCAGGGATTAATTGTCTGTCTGTCTGACTGTTTGTCTGTCTGTCGTGCATAAATAAATATATAATACACACAGCTCTTTGATTGGTGGAGACCTTACAAACAGCTTTTTGATTGGTGGAGACCTACTGCCGGGTACGGAGAGGGGAGGTGGCTAAGGGAGGAGGGTCAGGTGGAGGGGCCTAAGGATATGGGGGGGTTGGTCAGGGGAGGGGCCTAAGGGAGGTGGGTAATGGGAGGGGCCTAAGCAAGGGGAGGAGGCTGGGTGGGTCACCCCGTGGTGCCCTTATAAAACTCAACGTTTAACCTACACACTACACTATACACTACACTTATACAGGTAGTAACAGCTTCCACACTGCCCACCAGGTATGAGTTGTCTGGCTGTCGTGCACGAATGCGCTGTCCAACCATGTTCCTACCTGCCCACTCCGAAGGAACGTGTTTGAGGTCCCCTTTGTTTTTGAAGCAACGCTGACCCCCCTCTTTCTTCCCCCCCACCCCCAGTGCTGGAGAGCGTCTCAACAACTGCCACGTGACGGTGCAGCGCCGTCTCGACAACACGAGCGCCAGCTACGCCTGTGCCATCCCGGCTCGCCAGGTCTCCATGTTCCAGGACCTCGTCATCGAGATGAGGGCCTGGCATGGCCAGGCGGGCTCCTCGTGTCGGACCAGGAGCACCGTGCGTGTGGAGGAGGCGGGTCCGTACCACCACCACCACCACCCCCACCACCTTCTCCCCATCTCGATAACTCACCTCCACAAACTGACCTCGCTCGAACCGGGCCCCTCTGCCACCACCTCCCCAGACTGACCCGCAGTGATTGTCCACACAACCCGAGTCGCCGCGAGTGTGCGCGGGGAGCGGAGGTGCAGCGGTTAGCGCAGTGCGACACGAGGCCGGGCAGGGACCCGAGTTTAGTTCCCGCTCACGGCCACCACCAGCAACAATGACGATTATGTGAACCGGCTTCCCCTCGGTTGACTCAGCCTTAAATAAGTACTCACCTGTTGCGGTGTGTAAACATCAGCACGTGGGAGACAAAGGCGGCCAGGCGTGGTGTTGGCCACCCACCCCCTCGTAACTCCCTCGCCTGGTACACAGGAGGTCGTGGGTTCGATCCCGACCCTGACGTTTGCTGCTGTATATTTGGAGTTTGCGTCTCTCTCTCATCATCATCACGGTGGCTAGGAGATGTTAACTCCCTCGTTTGGTATACAGGAGGTCGTGGGTTCAATACCAATCCTGATGCCTGCTGTACATTTGGAGTTTGCGTGTCTCTCTCTCTCCCTGTGGTCGCGTGGAATTTTCTCCGGGTCCTCCGGTTTTTCCCTCCACATTTAGAATCAACATCACGCGTTTCGAGTATTTGGCTGCTATAATTATCCACGTAATAAGCCACATCGTTGAGCTGTCATTTGTGATATCCAGGTTGCTTCTGAAAAAGAGCTACATAACTCAGAGGGACCTTATCTGGTATAAGATAACCCGTAAAAACCAAGTTTTTCACTATAAATCCTTTATATGCGTGGCGGCTAGAGTCCTCTCGTCCTCTGGCTTGAGATGGCTGCCACCTATGGGTCAGATGATTGCATGGCAGCATTAAGCAATTGGTAATTAAATATAATATTTTTGTCCTAAAAAGTGTCAAATTTTGGAAAAAAAAATTCACGAACATTAATTGTCACGCACAACGAGTCTGTGTGGAAAATGTCAGCTCGATTGGATCACGGGAAGTGGGTTAAAAAACGACCAAAAGATTTGCACGGTCGTAAGCAAGCAAGTGAACTTAATATAAAGGATTTAAAAATAGTTGATAGTTTATTCACTTTGACGCATTTTGCCCCAGATTCTTCTTCCTTGTACGGTTGCTTAGTACAAGTCGCCCCCCTTCTCCCCCCCCCCCCCCCCCGGGGGGGGGCCAGGCCACCCAGGGCCCCCCCGAGCTCTCTGGGCCAGAGGCACGGAGTGGCCGGGGGAGCTGAGGGCCGGGTGGACCCCGCCAGAGGCGGACATCATCGTGACGTCCACGCTCACCTACCAGCTCTCCTACTCGCGGGAGCGCAACCGCACCAACACGGTGCCACCACCACCACCACAGCCAATACCACCACCACAGACAATACCACCACCACATCCACCACCACATCCACCACCACAGCCACCACTGCCACAGCCACCACCACAGCCACCACCTTCACAGCCAATACCACCACCACAGCCACAACCACCACAGCCACCACCACCGCCACAGCCACCACCACCACCACAGCCACCACCACCGCCACAGCCACCACCACAGCCACCACCACCACAGCCAATACCATCGCCACAGCCACCACCACAGCCACCACCACAGCCAATACCACCACAGCCACAACCACCACAGCCACCACCGCCACAGCCACCACCGCCACAGCCACCACCACCACACCACAACCACCACAGCCACCACCACAACCACAACCACCGCTATCGCCACCACCACCACACCACAACCACCACAGCCCCTAATACCGCCATTAAAACTACCGCCACTACCACCACTACAACCACCACTACCGCCACAACCACAGCTACCACCACCATAGCCACTACTACCGCCACTACAACCTACCATCACCACTGCTACCGCGACCAACAATAACCACCATTCGCCACCACTACCGAGAGACAAAGATCTCCCGAATAGCCTTAACATCATGTTGGGGCAAGTGCTGTGAGTGAGTATCTATTAAGGACAGCACGGAATTCGAGGAGGGTGGGTGGCTAGCACCACAGGTACCCGTTTAAGGCTGAGTTTACCTAGGGGAAGCTCAGATGCGGTTCAGATGATTCATTACCGATGTTGTTGGCTGTGAGCGGGATTCGAGCTCGGGTCGCCAAAGTTGTAGCGCAGAGCGATAACCGCAACACTTCCATCACCGCCACAACCGCCAGTACCACCACTACCAGCATCACCACCAGCACCACCACTACCACCGCCACAACCGCCAGTACCACCACTACCAGCATCACCACCACGACAAGGCTACAGCGTCGCCCGTGCAATGAGGAGGCCAAGGTAAACGCAGTTGCCTACGTACGATGCGAAAGAAGTTCAACGTATATTCACGCAGAGGAATGGAGGCGTTGGAGGTGGCCTAAGTGACACCGTCGACGTTGAATCTAAACAAAATGGTGTCTTCCCCACGTGGGGGAGCTGGGCCCGAGGGACAGGACATAGGACGGACGTAGACTACTGGAATGCCGGACTCACGCCTCTCCATAAACCTCACCCGAACATAACCCAAACACGACCCAAACATGATCCCAACTTGACCCCGTATATAACTCAAACTTGACCCCAAGCATGACCCAAACCTGACCAAAAACCAACCCCCCCCCCCCCCCCCCCCCCCCCCCACAACTCCTCCGGATCGCAGACGGTGCAGACCAGTGCCACGGAGCACCGGCTACGGGGGCTACGCCCCGGCATCCCCTACTGGCTGAGGGTCCGCACGGGGCCCGACGGGGAGACCCTGCGCGGGTCCTGGAGCGAGTGGTCCCAGCCCGTCATGGCCACGCCACGCGCATCGCCCGGTACGGTCCGTGCGGCCGGTACAGCCGGTGTCGAGTGGGTACAGCCGGTGTAGCGGTGTGCGAGGCGTACCGGTGTGGTGCGTGCGGTGTAGCGGTGCAGTGTGTAGCGATGTGGTGAAGTAGTGTGGTGTAGTGATGCGGTGTAGCGATGTGGTGAAGTAGTGTGGTGTAGTGATGCGGTGTAGCGGTGCCTGTGGTGTACCGGTGCGAGCGGTGTAGCGGTGCGGTGTAGCGATGTGGTGAAGTAGTGTGGTGTAGTGATGCGGTGTAGTGATGCGTGCAGTGTAGCGGTGCCTGCGGTGTAGCGGTGCGGTGTAGCGGTGCGGTGTAGCGGTGTGGTGTAACAGTGCGTGCGGTGTAGCGATGTGAAGTAGTGTGGTGTACCGTTGCGTGCGGTGCAGGTGGGTTCCATCTGCAGTGCGCGACGCGTGACCTCCGAACCTTGCTGTGCCACTGGGCGAGTGTCAGTCCGGGCAGCAACTACTCGCTCTACTACCAGGACGAGTGAGTCCTCACCACCACCACCACCAACACAACTGCTACTACCACAACTACTCACCCAGCGGTAGAAATGGGTACAACCACAATTAGTCCATCGGCAGGGACTCCCGAAGCGTGGGTTGTTTCCACGTCCTCCAAGGTGCCCTGCCCCTGGCCAGCGTGGGATTCGTTGGCCAATTCTCCTTCCCTAAGAGGGTTCCGTAGAGCTCCCTTCGAGCAGATGGCCCGAGCAAGCAGGTATGACGACCGAGGCTTGAGGGGGGAGGGGGGGATAGGGAAAGAGACGAGGCAGGGATAGCCGTGGAGACACAGTTCCAGCGGGGGAGTGCAGGCTGGATGTGTGGGGTGAGGAGGACAGACAGCGAGAGAGAGACGGTGACCGAGCACGCAGGCGGCAGGGGAGCGGGGAGTGGGGAAGAGCGCTCGTTACAAAAAAAGCCAGACACGCGAGAGAGAAAGAAAGAAGAAAAAGAGGAAAATAATCCGTGGCTGTTATTTGGTTATTTTATCGAGTAGAAGTCGGACGACCGTCTGCGACCTGTGATCGGAGCGAACGTCGCACGTGAAATTCCCGTGCGAGCGAGACGACTCGTCGCACGGGGGACCGCCCTGCGCCTTTGCCTCCACGCCCCCCCCCCCCCCCCCCCCCCCCCCCATTCGCCTCTTAAACTCCGCCGCGTGCGGTGGCTGCAGGGAGCTGGGCTCGGAGTGGAAGTGCGGCTCGGAGTCGGCGCGCTGGGGGTCCCAGGAGGAGCCCGGCTCGCGCTGTTCGCTGTCCCCGCCGTCGCCGCTGACGCGCGTGCGTCTGTCCGTGCGTCAGCGGGACCCCCCTCGCCACCGCGTCCTCATCACCGAGCCCTTCTGCATGGCCGACGTCGGTGGGTGGCCGCTGCGTTCTCGCCGGATTGAGCCAATGACCTTGGGACGACACAAAACGTCGGCACTCCTATCGTGTTTCTTTTTAAATCCTTTATATTAAGTTCACTTGCTTGCTTGCTTGCGCGCTTACGACCGTGCAAATCTTTCGGTCGTTTTTTAACCCACTTCCCGTGATCCAATCGAGCTGACATCTTCCACACAGACTCGTTGTGCGTGACAATTTATTTTCGTGAAAAAAAATTCAAAAATTTTACACTTTTTAGGAAAAAAATAATTATATTTCATTACCAATTGCTTAATGATGGCAGGCAATCATCTGACCCATAGGTGGCAGTAAATCTCAAGCTAGAGGACGAGAGGACTCTAGCCGCCACGCATATAAAGGATTTATAGTGAAAAACTTTGTTTTAACAGGTTAATTTTTTTGTGTGTGCGATTCGCTTGTTGCTGTGACTGTTGTGACATTCTGACCGCATGTGCCCCTACTCGTAAGTGTCAATCCGTTACGGGTTACCCCGTATTCTTGTGCAAGGAAATTGAGTTTTCAGGTCCATACGGCACTAAAGCCGTTTCAATACGGGCAAAACAAAATGTTGTCTATTTGTTTGTGCTTCTCCCGAGTGTTGGGACTTTGTAGGTCCCTTGTGATGGGACTTTGTAGGATGAACGTTGAGATTTATAAGGGCACGGGGTCACCAATAAGGTCTGAACTGGTCTATAATCAGGTAGGCACTCATAAGGGGTTACCCTCTTGGACATCTGCGAGAAAGAGCTTTAAAGCTCATCTGATTCCTCCAGTCTAAATAAAGGTTCTGATTCTTCGGCTGCTTTAGGCTCCACTGGGTGTGGGTCGATGGCTTCGTCTCTGTACGCAGGCCGATAGCCGCACGGCACCGCGCGCGTCTTCACCGCCATTCCCCGCGTCGTTCTTAGATCCCAACGGCTCCCTTCTGGGGGACCGCACGAATCCCAAAACTCCACCTGGTGGGGTCCGGACGGAGATGGGTGGAGGGGAACTGAGACTGAGTTGGTCCGAGTCCGGATTGGGAGCGCCAGGCTGCGACGGAGGCCCGGACCAACCGTGCACGGTGAGGTGGAGGGAGGGAGTTTGTGCTGTACCGTGTGGTGGTGGTGGCGGTGGCGTCTCGTTCACTTCCCATCCCAATCAAATAATTTGGTGATTTCGAAAACATATGGGTAATCTAAATTGTATTATGGCTGTTATTGTTTGACTTGCATCACACTGGGATTTTTGCACACGGCGTTTTTTTGTTGTTGGAATATTTGCTGGTTTATCCAGGATGTTTCTGTTGCGCGTCGTCGCTTTAAGATGTTCTCCGTTCATATTTAGTTTGTTGCGGTTGCACCCGACTCAAGAGCCGCATGGCTCACAGGGATAGACCTAATAAAATTAAACTTGAAAATGTCCTGCACCTGTAACGTCCCTACGCCCCCGCTCCCACGCTCCCCCCACCTCCCACGACCCCCCTCCCACACCTTACCCCCTTCTACACCCCCCCACGCCCTCCCCCCTCCCACCCCCCCCGCCCCCCCCCCCTTCCCCCCCCCCCCGCTCTCCCCCCTCCCACACCGCCCATAACTCCCACGGCCCCCCCAGGATGTGCGGCTCGGGGAGGGAGAGGGGTCCCACCTGCTCGAGGGTGCGGTGAAGGGGGCCGAGTCACGTGGTCTCCAGGCCCCTGACCCCTCCGAGGGGGTCGACAGGGCGGGCTGGCGTGGTGGATGGGGTGGCAGCGGAAACACGGTGGCTGTGGTCACAAACGCCTCTGAACGGCCTGGTGAGTAAGCGCACCGACTTCGTTGTGCGTGTGTTGAACTTCTTTCGCACCGCACGTGGCCAACCGTGCTTATCGGAGGTGTGGATGAAGAACTAACCAGCCATCTGGTAATAAACATTCATTTTTTTATTGTGACAATTTCAATAGCGCTGTAAACTAGAGGCCGACCGAAATTCGGTTTCGGCGCCGAAAGTTGGCAAATGGCCTCTTTCAGCATCGTTTCTGTTTCGGTCGAAGCCAAAAAGTAAACTTTAAGGTGACTTTCGGTTTCGGCTGAAAGTCAATTTTCAACTTTTGGTTTTGGCCGAAACCAGAAATTCAGTTTCGGTCGGCTTCTACCGTAAACACTGCAAGGGTGCGTGTCACGGCTTCTCTCTCACCCTCCGATAACTAGTGACAAACCATGCGATTATGTACAACCAGTTGGATAGCTACTAACCCGTTCACACCTCCCTCACAGCCTCCAATTCAACCAGCCCACCACACAAACAGGACTAGTGCGTTACCTCGGCCCAATTCGTGCGCATGATGGCAGCGGCATGGTAGAAATGTGGCTCAGGAGATCCGATGCCAATGTCGAGGTCTGCTGGCCACGACAAGAGGGCTTCAGCAGAGAGAGAGAGAGAGAGTTCTCGTCACTTTGCTATTGCTCCTCCTCCGTTGAAGGAGCGCAGACTCCAGGACAGTGGTGTACTATGTGATCAATAACCCACCAACGTGCTGGCATTTCATGGCCACCTCCCAGGCTAATCCTACAACACAACGAGAATTCCTGGGCAGTCTTCCATCCCAGTACTAACCAGGCTCCCGGACCTGCTTAGCTTTACAATATGATGCTTTGGGATGTTTGGCCAAATCCACATCCGGAGATTTCCTTCGCATTGGGAAGAGAGTGGAGAGCCCGGAGAAAACCCCCGCGCTCATTTGAGGAGATTAACACCCGAGCATCCGCTATAAGGACGGATTCATAAACCTCCTCGCCGCATTATCTCCTGGCCACCTCGCAGCCAAGTCAGCTGGTTGGAGAGTCTCACAAGAACCCTACGCGATCCACCAAAGCAGAATTAGAATATGTATTTATACATATTCTAAGTAGTGACTAATCCCATATCTGCATTTCCCATAAAGATGCTAAATTCCTCTTGATATGCAAATTCCTTTGTCAAGGCGCTCTTCCTCCTCCAACCCAGCTTAAATATACGCTGCCAAGCGTGGTGGTGTTCATTCAGACGCTGTCTTTCCGACAGACCTGTTCTTCACCTGAGGACGGCTGCTTGCGTTGTGGCCGAAACGTCGTGAGAATTATTTTATTATGTTTTATTTTTATTATTTTATTATTTCCCTTCTACGTGACTTTACCGAAAGAACCAAAAAGATGAATCCCTGCAGTCACGAAAGCTTTAAATCGAAATTATGTATTTATAGCGGAGGAATCCGATGAGCTATAAAGCTCTTTTTCACAGATCTCCGGTACGGGCGGGTACGAACGTTACAACAACAAAACAGTACAAAAACGTAATAGTAGTGCCAAGTACAAGAAAGATAAACAAATCACCCAGACACATACAAATAAAACTAAAACATCCCCATCCTACCAGGCAAAGCCACGGAGCTTATTTTTCAGAAGCGACCTGGCCACAAATGATGGCTGAGAAAAGTGGCCCATCATTTGGACTTTTATAGCACCAAAATCATCTAAATAATCTCAATGCATGACATTATTTAGATTATTATTCACCGGCGCCGTGGCATAGCGAGTCGATCGCGGCCACGTGGGGGGGGGGGGGGAAGGGACCGACCCTGGGCGGTACCGGGGCCGTTCTCAGGACAGGTCCATGTCGGGTTGGAGCGGCGATGACTTGCGGTCGATCCTGTCCCCCCACAGGGTGGACGCTGGCCTACGTGATCCCGTTCGCCCTGCTGATGAGCGCAGTTCTGGTCGTTATCAAGGGCAGGATGAGGAGGTGAGGTTCCGGACTAGGCGAGTGGATGAGTGGGTGAGCGAGTGGATGGGTGGATGAGTGGATGGGTGGGTGAGAGAGCGGGTGAGTGGATGAGTGGATGAGTGAGTGGATGAGCGGGTGAGTGGATGAGCGGGTGAGTGAATGGATGAGTGGGTGAGCGAGTGGATGGGTGGGTGAGTGAGTGGATGAGTGGGTGAGTGATTGGATGAGTGAGTGGATGAGCAAGTGAGACGTAGTTTATTGCCGTCACTGTCTTTGTTGTCGTGGTTGATGTGGTGTTTATCGTTGTTGTGGTTGATATTGTGTTGAACAATATTATAAAAGGAGGAGCATTTTAACCATTTAGTTAGCGTGAAAACAGTCGATGGTGGAAGGGTTGCGTAATATAGCTGATTAGAAGAATAACACTGGAGGAAGATACGTTTGAGAAAATGGGATTTTATATTACTCCTTGGTTTTTTCGTTAAAGTCACATAGGTATAAAATAAATTAAATCACGACGTTGTTACAAGCAGCCCTTTTTCTTGCTGTGGTTGTCCCAACTTGATGACGGACGCTTGGGTGGCGCCCGAAACGTCGTGATTTAATTTATTTTATTTTATACCTACGTGACTTTACCGAAAGAACCAAGGAGTATGGATCCCTGCAGTCACGAAAACCCCAAATCTAGATTGGGATTTGATATTCAAAGTAAGAAGTGATGAATGGCAACGAGAACTAGACTACTACTAGCGGTGTCGCGTCTATAGCGCCAAGCGCCAGGCAGGCGAGGCCACGGCGAACGCGCTGGAAATGCTTTCGATGGTCATTGATGTTGTTGTGGATGACGATGATGATGATGAACCTCCAAACAGGATCAAGCAAAAAGTGTGGCCCGCCGTTCCAAACCTGGAGTCCTCCTTTGACGAACTCTTCACGGTCTTCAAGGGCAACTTCCAGGTACCAGAGCGTGGAACGATCCACGGCCATAATTACAACGATCCTCGCGTGGACATCTGTGAAAAAGAGCTTTCGAGCTCATCGCATTCCTCCAGTATAAAAAAAAATTCCGATAGTCACAACGCATTCCCCTTGCAATCGCAGCTGAGACACGTGTCCCTTCGCCCGTGTGCGCCGCGTCCCTGCGGATATCTGGTGGCAGAATTTTAGCCAGAACAGGGAGCCCCCCAGGGGGGGGGGGAAGGGGGGGGGTCAGTGTCGGGTTCAGCGCAGAGGTCGCAAACGGGTTTTGATCGCAAATGGGTACCCGTACCCGGTCGGGTACAGGTACCCGTTCCCTACCCGTACCCGTACCCTACCCGAAATGAGTGACAAACGGTTACTCACCAGTGACTCACGGTCTACCTGTACCCGTACCCGGCCGCACCAGGGTCGCAAACGGGTACCCGTACCCGGCCGGGTACGGGTAGCCAGGTATCGGGTAGGGTACGGGTATCGGGTATCCGGTTGCGACCTCTGGTTCAGCGCTCCGCTTGTTGACGTGCATCGCGGTTCGGCCTCCAGCTCTTGACCGTGCCGCCATTCGCCACGAACAGAACAGGCTTCTTTAAGCACGGGTACAATAGTCGCCCCTGAGTCTGTTCAATGTAACGTAATTTTGCAGTTGCGAATAACAATCTGCCGACTCACAAGATAGGGAATGTAATTGTTCAACGTCGATTTACGTTTGCTCAAATATTTTAGGTTTCCCATGTGGCGATGCAGCTCTTGTTGAGCTGAATTCTTATTTTCTTCATTGCTATCTGCACCTCCGATTAGCACGGTTGGCTACGTACGATGCGAAAGAAGTTCAACATACTTACATATATAGTTTATTTGGTTTGCTTTTGTAATTGTAGTGACCCCGGTTAATCACGCTTGCAAATGAGACTCATCTTGGTCTCTATGGAGTTCTCATCTTGTTAAACAAAATCAACTTGAAACTATACTCAGGAAAACACGACGATGTCAACCTGATATGAACACCGACCTTCTAGTGCAGTCGTTCCCAATCATTCTGGACGTACGGACCGCTGACAAAATTGTGGGCCACCGTGCACCAATTATTATTATACTAGCCGCTTGTTTACCTAACAAAGCCTCACCGAGTCTCAAGACTGTTTTTCAGTAGGGTCCTGCCAAGTTCACCCAGTAGGGGGGCGATGTTGCTGTGTGTAATCCCGAATTAGTAATTTGCGGTGGAATTTACCAGCAATTGGATGTTCCGCCAATACCAGTTACATTGTGTGGGGGTTTTTTTTTCAGCTATGGGAGGATACTGGCCTCATGCAGAACGTGGGGGGTCAGAACGTACCAACTCCTCACGGCAGCGGCGCCCCGCTCGGGAATTGAACCGAGGGCCTTCTTGCTGTGACGCACAGGGGGCTTGCAATGTGCCCCTGGCGGCTTTAGCGCTGCGCCCCCGTGCGCTTGTAATGTCGCCCCATGATTTGCTCCACGTTCTCCGCGGTCGCATGCCGGGGGCCTCTTTGAATTTCCCGCTTGCTTGCGAAGGTGGCGATCGGATCCGGCGTGTCACGGGTCGTGCGG
Source organism: Entosphenus tridentatus (assembly GCA_014621495.2). Taxonomy (NCBI): domain Eukaryota; kingdom Metazoa; phylum Chordata; class Hyperoartia; order Petromyzontiformes; family Petromyzontidae; genus Entosphenus; species Entosphenus tridentatus. The sequence goes on along the minus strand of CM025644.2, from coordinate 4,487,116 downwards.
TTTCCAGTTGAGTCGCGTGCTCTGTTGTTTTCGGAGGCGCGGGTGGTGTGGAAGCAAATCGGCACAGCGGTGACTGCTCGCGTTTTTCCGCACAGGAGTGGGCGAGGCCCGAGAGGGGCGGGCGGATCGCGGTGCGGCCGGCGTGCGAGGTGGAGGAGCGACTCATCTGCCTGGTCGAGGTCGTCTCCGAGGGGGATCAGAGGGAGGAGCAGGAGGAGCAAGCGGAGCAGGCGGACGAGGGAGAGATGGACAAGCGGGAGGAGGTGGAGAGGCGGGCGGAGGGGCGCCTCCCGCTCCACGCGTGGCCGCGTCGCAAGGCGCAGAACGCCTACGTGCTCAGGGGAGGAGACGCGGCGGGGAGGCAGCACGGGGAGAGGGAAGCGGAGCTGCTGAGCCCGGACCTTCACGGTTACCGTGACGAAGAAGATGCCGGCGACGATGGTGGTGATGATGTAGCAGATTCGGTAACTGTTGATGAAAACGAAGTGGGTGCCGCACACGATGATGATGATGACGACGACGATGATGAGGACGAAGATGATGAGGATGATGCTGATGGACTTCACATTGCAACTGCTTCTGCTGGAGATGACGATTATGAAGATGCTGCTGATGAGGATAACGTTGCTGCCGCCGATGAAGATTGCAATGCTGCTGTTGATAACGAAGATGCTGATTCCACTGATGTTCGTGAGGATGATGCTGATGCCGTTGCTGAGGATGGTGATCATGATGAGGATAATGATGAAATTGCTGGAAATGAAGATGCTGACTCTACTTATGATTATTATGCTTATGCTGAAGATGTTGCTGATGATGATGACGAAGCTGCCGTTGGATCTGTTAATGATGTAGGTGCTGCTGCTGCTGCTGCAGCTACTTCTGATGAAAGCAACGATGACTACAACCACCATCGCAGACCCACGGAATCGAGATCCGAGCCAGACGGTGAGGTCTCAGAAAATCCCGGAATTCTCCCGGTGCCCGGCAAACGTAGCCAAGACCCTTACCCAGGAGTCCAACTGCTTGCCCTCCGCTACGAGCGCGTGTGGTGGGGCATCGGAGGCGGGCAACCGGGACTCGGATGCCGACGCAGCCCCGTCAACTCGCGGGCAGGAGGAGGCGGCGGCGGCAAAGAAGGAGCCGGAAGAGCGGCGATCCTGGAGGTCGCGGGGTCGCAAGAAATCACAAACATGGCGTACGTGATGCGCAAAGAAGCAGGAGAAGCCGGCAGTGGTGGCTACGTGAACGCTACATGAGTGCGGGAGGCAGGTCGGTTGCGGTGCAAGCGTGTGGCTCTCCTTTGGCTGGCGTGTGCCATCGAGTGCCACGATCACCGTTTTTTTCCCAGCGTGCACCGTCGCGCGCAATCAACGAGCCAAGTCGCGTGTACGTGGCCCCGTGACGGCTGTCTCCACATCACACTTTGCCGACTGACGCCACACTGGCAGTGGACGCGTCATCATCCCAGGCCCCCCCCCCCCGGGCCCTGCTCGGCCCACCCCGAGCCGGATTCGGACGTCTCGTTCGGCCACCTGATCACGGTTTGCTTCCGGGCTCGGCACGGCAAATATCCGGTGGAAAACCACCGGCACCATGAGGGCCCCCGCGCTGACTCGGCTCGGATGTGCCAGTGGAAAAGGGGGTATATATATGAGCGTGGATAAAGAGGCCCTTTTAGAGTGGTTCTGCGGTGGTTATCTTCCAGGGAACTGCTCTTAGCCATAAGGAGGCGCGCTGTTTTCTGGGAGAGTTCTGGACAGCGAGCATCATGTCACGGTGTTCGTAGCCTATACTGAGGATATTAGTAATAGTACGTGGGTTTTCATGATTCGTTTTTTTTATGATAGTGTTTATTTGTTGATAAATGTTCACTCTGCTATTGATGCGTATTCACTCCATCCACTACAACTACCGCCGCCGCCACCACCACCACCCCCAATCTAGAATTTAGAACCCATTGAAAGGCGGTGGAGTAACGGTTTGGACAGTTATGTACACAGCTCGGTTTCAATCTGACACAAGGATCAGTGGACTTCATATTCTGGCCCCCTCGCAGACCAAGATACAAATCTCTGTCGGGAGTCCGAACGCCGCACTCGTGATATAAAAGGCTGTTGTGTCCCAACTTGTTGTCGCGAATACGTTTGGTTTGTGTGCATTTATATCTTGTTTCCCAAAACATCCAATCACGTGTACGGAGTTGGAGAGTGACGTGTTGCGTTGTTACGAGTTGCGCGTCGAACTTCGTGAGAAATGCAAAGCACTGTACGTGAATGCTCGCGACCATGAGTTTTTGTTTCGCGGGCTACGTGAATGGATTTAGTATGAGGCTGTTAAACGTTGTTGGTGATTCTGGGTGAAACAACGACAACATCGGTTTTCTCTTTGTTAAGCTCATGATGCATCGTGCGCCAAATCGTGTTACTTTGCATCCTAAGTCCCAAGTGTTGCACGCATGATTTGACGTGTGACCCTGCGAGCACAGGAATGAGTTTTTGCAAGTATTTTAAAATAATAACAACGTACAAACCATCGATTCAGGTCTGTGTCATTATTTTTCATGGGGGAGAAAGGAGAAACGAACAAAAGGGAGACGCGGAGTGTTGCTCACCAGTTAGGGCTACGAATTTCCACAAATGGAAAATTTGATCTTTCACAAATGGAATATTTTAAAAAACCTCTCTGATGTGTGGTCTCCCGGAACGGAACCGTGGAACATATAACGCAGACTCGACGCCCGATTCACCAATACGAGTGACACCCCACTCCGTATTAGCCATACGATGAGGAAGGGCTACGATGTTGGAACAGAGAACACGATGGTAACGGAAATCATGAAAAACCATAATACAGGTTTTGTTGAGGTTAGATTGTGTAAATATAAATGTGTCGTTAAACCCACCACCACCCGACACAGCCAATTAGTAACGTTTGTCACGTAAAGAGAACATGCCAATTCGTTACTAGTACAGCACACCGGTGTGTTGGAGAGTAAAGCCACAACATTTACAAACTGAGTACGACGTTTCGCCGGTAATTACAACTAGCTTCATCAGGCGACAGCCAGATGAAGAACCCGTCCAGAGCTTTTCTACTTAAGCACATGCTCTCATGCAACGTTTGGTCCATATGGTCTTAGAGGCTGGTGGAATATAACAAGCATATATTTTGTTATCCGTAAAGATTTGTCTCAATTCAATGTGGATAAGAAGACATCCGCAATATTTCACCCATCATATAAACGTCGTGCTGTTAGTAACAGACTATGCGTGCGACAGCAGGATAATGGGGGTGCGAAGCATTGTCGCCAGGCCGAGGGAAGCGAGACCGAGACGATTTAGCCACGTGGTGCGGGGTGGGGAGGGAAACGTAATGAAGAGAGTGTTTAACAGAGGTGAGAGGAAGGAGGGCAAGACAGATGATGAGATGGAGAGTAGACATGAGATGGAAGTGGAGAGAGAGAGCGAGAATACAATGGAAGGGAAGTTGGAGAGGGAGAATGAAGATGAGGATGAAGAATACAAAAAACGAAGGATGTGAAAGTGGATCGAGTCACAACAACAAGGGATGGGGGTGATGCCTTCCGCAGACAGGAATGGAGAGGGGAGGCCGAGCCAATAGCAACGTCGGAACAGCGGCCATGAGAAGTAAGCATGCTGAGCTTAGACATTGGATTCAATTCTTTATTGGACACTGGATACAATAACATTTTTTGGAATAAGACTGTAGCGCCTGTTGTATGGGAATGATTAAAATATGATTTGATATGTTTCGAGGTTACCTACTGCTCTTACAATACACTGTTACCATGAGTAAAATATGCATGCGTGGGAACGCAACCACTGGAACTGGGCCCAGTGAGATCACAATTTAAATACTTGTCTCGATCAGCGGTGGCCAATACGTTGATTGCGATCCACGGGTGGATTGCAGAACATGTGTTGTGCATCTCAGGACAAACCACAACACTACCATAAGCAAACAACAATTTTCAGTACGGATGATAGCAAACAAAAAAAAACCCACGACTAAGGATTCGAAAGAATACAAGATAATATCGTCTACCAATAGATGGGTGCTAGTACTGAATGTGTTATACTCTACAGGGGTAATTGTTGGTCATAGCTTTTGGGTGGATTAGCAGAGCCCGTTGAGATCTGCCAGAGCGGATCTCAGTGCTTGATGGATTGGCCAACCTCTGCTTTAGAGTGAGACCATTTTTATGAAGAGTACCTGAAGGAGGTTGATTGCAATTCCACAGCAGATTGGTTGTAATCTCAAAAAAAAATCCAATACATTTAAGAGAATGAGATTTGAAAAGCAGTTTGATTTAAATTCATTACACTGGTCAACAAAAAAAACATTTTTTTCCTGGCTTGGACTTTTGCAGCTGGTTTAGACTCATTTCAGGGTGTCGATTCCAAATCTGATCTCAGATTTGCTCTATCACATCTCATTTTTATGCTATCGGCATACCCCATTTTCATTGATTTTACCCGAAATTAACTCTGTCACTTATGATTGCAAGTTGTTGCGAGTCAGTGACTGCTTTAGCGTTAAAATAGGGGGCTGTATTTTTAGGATAGTGTGTTTATAATATCATTTTATGTAGATATCCACATTTATTTAATATATTTCTTCTGCAGTTTATATTTAAAATGCAATATTTGATATCTCAAAAACCTGATGTGATAGACAAAAACTGACCAGTGTTATCGATATAAATAATTATCCCGCCTGTTGCACCATCCTGCATTTGGTTACTCGAGAGCTAAATGCTTCCTGTCTATCAAAACCGAATATAATCGACTCTCGGTCATCTACGATAGTGCAAAACACACGTAAATTAGACCGTCAAAATATATGAATTGTTTAGCTACAAAGAATGGGCGGGGGGGGAGGCGGAGTGGGATGGGGGGGGGGGTTAAGAACATTGAATGCGTCGTCTGTTTTCATTGCTTCCTAAAGATATTTGGTTTATTTGTCGTTGTGAAGCCGATCGCAGGGGCACAGAGTCACGGACCCCCAACGATTGAGAAGCAACCAACAAAATGTGCGCACGTAAAATATTAGATTTTTTCGCATGCACGGTTAATCTGTGGCCTGGATAATCCGCCTACAGGTTAATTTAATTTAACTGCATATGACATATGTTTTAGGGCAGTACATTCGTCGGGATGAGCAAATCATCCCTGACCACTAATTTGAATTTTAAAATCAAGCTGATCATTTCTTCAATCAGCGGATGCTTGATTAGTGCCTGGAAACGAACAGGCTCTAGGTCTTCCGATCCCAGATCTCGGAACACCTGAACGATGTGTTCCTGAAACGATAAATGGTATTAAGTAAGCGGCGTAAATGGCTAACACATAAATCACATTAGCGGTACACGCTGCACATGTTACAGTAAATCTGGCAATGTCTGTCGCGGTGTCCTGCAGCTCTTGCGAGAATAGGTGATTTTGTTGCCGGTTTAAAATCGTCTGGCAGAAGAGCAGGCGACGGCATATGAGCAGGAGACAGGACCAACATAAGAGAGCGCAACGAGGCTACTCACCTTGCATGCGGCACGAGCGATTCAGTGGGTATGGCTATGTAAAAGTACAGGGACTACCCTACTTACGAACGTCCGACTTACGAACTTTTAGAGATACGAAGAAACCTGTCCGCATGTCCAGCTGTCTGTTCGGACTGATAGTCGTAAGTTCAACCACCGCGCAATAGATGGCGGAGGTGGAATCTACTTCTGCAGAACGTGAGGAACCAGTGTCATCTACATCTACAGGAGATTATACAACTTTTAAAGCCATTCCCCGTGTTTAGTGTGCATGCCGTACAACACGTTCTGAATTGGAGTAAAGTTGGACTTACGAACCGATTGACTTACGAACAGACCTCTGGAACCTAACTCGTTCGTAAGTAGAGGAGTCCCTGTAGGTGGGACTGATGAAGACAGGAGGGGCTAGCAGCTCACCGTGTGTCTCGGTTGAGCCTCCCAGAAACTCGCTGGCTTCACCTGTAAGTGTCACGCGGGAGGCACGCGGCGGATCCACTCCTCGCATCGTTAACAAGTCCACAACAATCCTAAACACGCGTCGCTGACGCCCGGCGAGCGAGTTGTGACGATACCTCGAGGTACGGGTGTGCACGCGTCTCGTTCGGGTGGCTGAAGCGATGGGTGTCCTCGGCAATCGCCCCGGCGTGGTGGAGGACCGTGAGCAAAGCGTCCAGAGAGACAGATTCCAAAGGCCCAGAATCCAGATCCTCTGTCTGTGAGAACCCGGCAACACACAGCTCTCGAACAGGGTAATGCGTGCACGTAATTACACATGCACAGCCCTCTGTCAATCCGCACCCTGAGGGTCATGGGGATTATATCACCGTACTTCACCACTGCTGGATAGTGCGGGTTGGTCAGGTTAGGCAGCATAGAAGTACAATACAACGGATATTTCCGTACTGTCTTCCCTCTGCTCTCCACCATGTAGCCCCGGAGCCTTTAACAACAACAACAACAACCTGTTCTGTGCCAGCTATTACAACCTGTTAATGCATAATGGTCACCCGTCCAAACCAACATGCAGGGTCAAACCTGCTTAGCTTCCAAGATCTTTCGACATCAGGAGCATTGCGGGTCAGAGTCTATGCGCATCACACTGACGCACACACATCCGTTGCATCTTGTAGACAACCGTCATTGGAATGTGGGGCCACATTGCAAATACAGAGTGCGCTGATAAATCGACCCGAGCGATTGCGATGGCAACACATTACCTGGGGAGGGGGAGCAGATGGATCCCCAGGCAAAGCCATTGCTGCTGCCGCCGCCACACTCAGTGCTCGATAAAAGCCATCCTGTCCATCTTCACCACAGGCCAAGTACAGCAACATGCTCTTGTAGTCTATCTTCTCCCCTTGTCCGAGCAAGGTAAAGAGGGCCTATACACGCACACACCACAGGTGACTTGCCAGAACAGATTGCTTGTATGCATGTTGAACTTATTTCGCTGATCGGAGGTGCGGAGGAAGGACAACAAACTAAAGACAAAGGAAGAGTATTCCAGAGGGCCGCAGAAGCGCATTTAAAAGCGCGCAATGCATTGGCCGCCTTTGTTCAATGGCTAGCCAAAAGCCGCTGGGATGATAACTGGAGTTCACGTGATGATTTCTGGCTCCTTGACGAGATCAGCAAGGTATTGTGGTTCAATTGTGGCAAGCACTTCACTTTATAGAACCTACAGACTGTTACGCAGAGGGCACTGAGCGAATGAGACTATGGGGTTTTAAAGTGAGTTTAAAGCAAAATAGATAAAATGGAAATGGGCAGGACAGAGCAACTGAAGAGAGATGAGAGAGAAAATGAAAGAGGCCGAGGGAAGGGAAGAGAAGCAGCGGAATGGATTTCAAACCACACGCGAAGTCGTTGAAAGCACTCGACCTTTGTGCATTCTGAAAAATACTGTCAGAATTTCCTTAAGAAGAGCATTGTGAGCCTCACAAAGGCTGAGTGATTTTCACACGTTTCTGTGTTTTTTGGTGTTGTTGTTGTTGTTTGAAACTCGTGGTTTTCTGGCCTGAATGATTGTTCTCTTATGACAGGTTTCTCTAAGTCATTTACAAAATTCTAAGATTTCGGAGGCCACTAATGGACAGAAGCAACTCAGTAAATTACGGACTGGAAGAAAATAGGGGAGGCATTTACGCAGCAGTGGGAAGTACCAGGATGACAATAATAATTTCGTATAATAATGTACCTGTTTGAGATTCCCCAGCCGATCGTATAAGTCACACTTATTTTCTGTTGGCACAGCATCTTTAAACCAAAGTTCGATCTGTGGGGCAACACACCAACACTTTTATTCCTGACATTCAATAATAGTATTAGTGTTAACAGCATATTCTCAGGTAACAATTGAACTTAGCAATACCATAATAATGCAAAGTGTTAGTCTCACGAACTAACTATAACTAGTTTTATTTTACTAGGAAAGGCCCACTGAGCTATGTAGCTCTTTTTCAGAAGCGACCTGGCCACAAATGATAGCTCAACAAAGTGGTTTATGTGGAAATTTATAGCAGTCAAATACTCCAAACGCATATTGATTCTAAATGTGGAGGGAAAAACCAGAGGACCCAGAGAAAAATCCACGCGACCACGGGGAGAACATGAAAATTCCAAATATACAGGCGTCAGGGTCACGATCGAACCCACGACCTCATGTAGACCAGGCGAGGTAGTTAATATCTCGCCACCGTGGTACCCACACATCGTAAATACATTTCAATTGTTTTCATGCTACACACAACCAAAACAACACTGATATATGTGGGAAACGGTCTCTCTGCTCACATTACTCCGAGGATACGCTGTACTCTGCCGATCGTTTTGAAGCGGGGCGGGGGGGGGTTGGGCATTTGGAGTGTGAAGGAGAAGAGTGGGTCGAGACGTGGCAAGAAATAGGGGACAACAGAGGAGCACATGCCTGGTCGTACTGCTCCTGAGACAAGAAACCGGAGCTTTCAGGGTCGGCTTTCCGGCAGGCTGCAAGCACCGCAAGCAGCTGGGTCACCGAGGGCAGTGGCCAGGGCCAGGCTGCCAGCACCAGCAGCCTGCGCCAGTCCAACAGCTCCACGCCGCCCTGCACTTCGTGTGCGATCGCCGCAATCTGAACATGCCGCAACCGCAAACAGAATCAGAATACTGTATATTCTTTGGGTCTTACGGTAAAGTCATGTAGATATAGAAAATAATAACAATCAAATAATGAAAATGAAGTGAATAAAAAAATAATAAAAATATCACGACGTTTCGATCGCAACACAAGCAATCGTTATGAGGAGACGATTGCTTGTGTTGCGATCGAAACGTCATGATATTTTTATTATCTAAGTGACTTTACCGAAAGACCCAAAGAATATGAATTCCTGCAGTCACGAAAGCTTTAAGTCAAAATTTAGAATCAGAATATGTATTTATACTGGAGGAATCCAATGAGCTATCAAGTTATTTTCATAAATGTCCAGTAGGGGCGGGTCAGAAAGTTACAACAACAAACAATACAAAAACACGATATGAGTGCAAATTATAGGAAATGCAAGCAATTCACAAACAAATAATAAAAATAAAAATGTACCATTTTTATTTTAACAGGTAAAGCCCACTGAGCAATTTGCTTCTTTTTCAGAAGCGACCTGGCCACAAATGATAGCTCAAAGAAGTGGCTTATCACATAGAAATTTATAGCACACAACCACGCACAGCACAAAGGGACGGTGACGCTGCCCAGCGGTAGCGCGTTCCCCCCGCTTGCTGTTGACGAGGTTCGCGGTTCGAAATACAGCGGCCACCCTGATTAATGCTGCGAGTGTAATAACCGTCGTGATACTACAGGGGCCATCTGCTTCACAGTGGGCGTTAAATATTCCGTCATATCATCCGCAAGAGTAGGCCATTGCTGGTGTCATGCTCCAAATTTATAAAATGTAAAAAAATACCCACAAATTATATAATTGGAATTTACATCTTGGCAGGACCCTCCTGAAATAGAGTATTTGAGACTCGGCGAGGCTCTCCTGGGCGAAACAATCTCTTAGTGGCGAACGGCGGTTATTGTCGTCATCTTTGCATCCCATCTCTTGCAGCATGGCGGAGCCAAATCTCAACAAGTGTATGAATAAATAAATGAATACTTAAATACACTTTACTGCATTGCTCTTGTCATTTGGCTTCATCTAAACATATCAAGTCCTCAGAGCCCGCACAGAACCAAACTGAATGTAATGGGCTTTTTGTGCAGCCTTTGGTGGCTGGGCTGAGACCATCAACTCTATAGAATTGAGAATCCGGTTTAATCACAGGCAGATGAAACCAGGATTCAAACCCAGGATCTCAATGGTGCCAGCCACTCGGCCACATCCATAACTTGTATATATATATCGTGAGTGTCTGAATGAGACCAGGTCTCGACTCACCTGTGTGTGCGACATGTTTAGCCAGGCCTCTGGAAGAGATTCACTCCCTGTACCACCAGAACCCAGATCTTGCAGGAAGTCGATGAAATCTAAAGTGGAAATATATCCTGTACCAAAAGATAGGGTTCGTTGTTAGGATTAATATTTATAGCTACATATGCATGAGAGTTAACGTGACAGATGTTGTATCTATATCTTCCAAAGGCCTACCCGTTTTCATATATTCACAAGTTGGTCAACTGCACTCAATAGAGATTCTCATCACCCGATTTACCATCACTGACCACCAAAACTCACCATACATTTTCCATTATATTTCTGGAGCCCCCCACGATTATTACATTGCAGGACCCCGTGAGAGATTTTTAGTACTTGGGGAGACCTTTACCCAGCAGTGGATCCATCAAGTCTGATGATGATCACGATGATGATAACCTAAAATGATCGAACTCTGGTCTGGTTTAGTTTGGAACGTGGTCAGAAGGTTTGTTCCAGTGAGGGTTCAGGCAGTGGCGCAACTATTGAGTTTACAAGTGATGCAACTGCACCAGAGCCGACAGGCTTCAGGAGCCTAGGTGCCGGGCCACGAAGAGGGGTGGGGGGGAAGGTGGACAGTGGGGTAGCCCCATTTCATTCCTTGCCCCAAGGGCCATGCCAATCATGCTACACCACTGGGTTTCGGGTAAGACAAAGATCCCCCATATAATGGAAATAATAAAATAATAATAAATTTACATAATAAAATAATTCTCACGACGTTTCGGCCACAACGCAAGCAGCCGTCCTCAGGTGAAGAACAGGTCCATTCTACGTGACTTTACCGAAAGAACCAAGAAGATGAATCCCTGGAGTCTCGAAAGCTTTAAATCGAAGAAAATCCCCCATATAGCCTTAACAGACTTTTGGAGCAAGTGCACACACACATACACAAGTGAGCAAGCAGCACTTACCTGCAGGCGCAGCCTCTAGCAGGTGCCGATGGAAGGACATCAGCTGCTCCACAGTGAAGTGTTGGGGGTGGAGAGGCTCGGAGGGCTGCGGTGGGGCGGGGGCAGGAGGCTCCTCGTACATGCGCGCCTCTGTGCTTAGGTAGAAGGAGTCCTGCTGCAGCACCAGCTCGGGCTGCAGCGGAGTCCCCGACTCCACGGCGCCTTGAATCACATCCAGCAGCTGCTCAATGCTGGACAAGTGCGGCACACATGTTGCCGCGTCATCGCGTGCAGCGCATCCGTTACCACCACGCGTGTCGAGAAACGTCCAGACTCTCACAGAGAGAGACAACGATCTCCCGTATAGCTTACACAGACTCTAAGCCGCCGGACCACCATTAGCGAGAAACATAATTTAGCCATATGGCACACAAGCGGGTGGTGTGGCCAGGACCACACCTGAGTGCCTTTGTCCCCGCAATGCTGATGTAGCTATGTCTGGTTCAGTTAATCGCCACTGATATTAACTGCGGCCGGGAACCGACCTCGGGTCGTATAGCACTGTGGATTGACTTTCATAGTCGCTCACTAACGGACGCCTGCCGCCAAAAGCGTATGCAGGCCGCAGGAGAACTCGTCTTGTGTGCTGGTACAACACCTGTGCATCTCGGCGCGGTAGCGTTGGCCCAGCGAGTCCTCCATGGCCTGGTACGCCTCCGCACTCGCCGCACGGAGGGCCCCGATTGCCGAGAGAGCTTGCTCCTTCACCGTGTCCAGTCGCTGTCTCAGGCAGGTTTCTATAGGCCCCGTACACAAGGGCAGAGACCACAGCTCACTTGTGTTATGCTCCAAAGCATTTCGTGAAAGCAATACAATTCGCACACAAAAGTTACTCTTCTCTAACCACCTCAGGATAGTTATTATCTTTACGGTTATAAACGTCACGAATAATGCCATTGTCTGTATAGTTTTCATAGCGATGTGTTGGAATTGAAGCTGGGCTGTAATCCAATTATTTAAGTCATCAGATGGGCCAACTGCAGCTGCCTTGCCACAGTGAGGTTGCTGTGGCAATCCGGGCTGAGCCCGCTGGCTTATTTCGTGAACCGGAATGGCCTTCTTCTCAGTGGCCAAGGCAATGAGCAATGAGCTTTAAGAAGTCCTCGTGGTCAAGTGGCGTAGCGTTCAAGTGTGCAGGTGGTACAACTGCACCAAGGCCCACAGGACAGAGGTTCCCAGGTTCCTGGCTACGAAGAGCGGTGGGGGGGGATTGGACAGGGGCTCCCCATTTTACTGGACATCTGTGAAAAAGAGCTTCATAGCTCATCGTATTCCTACAGTCAAAATAAAGATTCTGAATAATTAAATTCCTTGCACTAAGGGGCCTATACCTACAACACTAGGCCACTGTTGTGGTCCCTACAATTAATGCAATGTGAATGTGCCCCTCACAGTGGGGCAGTATTGCTGTGCTTCAAGCCTCACCCTCATGTTTTAAGGCACAAGCATGCTCCTGATGCATCTTGGCTTTGCGCGCCTTCTGTGCCACCACTTCAGGATTCACTTCCTCCACTTGCATTGGCACACTGGGGCTGGGCGTTCCTGCACTCCTCAAGTACAAGTTTGGAAAAACATCAATTCACTTATAATAGTTATAAAGTAAATAAATACATGCCATAGCGATTTGTCAATCCACTGCTGGATGAGGGCATATTCATACCATGCGCGTCGTGAGAGTGTTTTTTGACCACACTAGCCAGTGCGAGTCGGTGAAGTTGGTGTCCAGGACTAGTCGAGATATCGCTCACCACTGATGTTAGCCGTGGCAGGGGATACAACCAAGGTGTACACACAGGTTTATAGCACAGAGCAATAACCACTGTGCCACTGCACCAGCTGAAGAAATTTGAATCAATAGATTATAGCTGTCTTATACTTACCGTCTTGGAAAACTTATTAATGTAAAAAAATCCACCTCTGTATGAAAACGCAAGAAGAGGTTCCCTCCCTACTGGTAGAATCTAATCATCCCCAGCGGTCGAAATCGTCCGATAAACGACGTTATGCCGTACCGGCACTTCTCACAACACCACGCATGTAAAACACCGGTGCTTTTCAGAACGGTTCCCGTTGCTGTGTTACGATGTTTCCGCACAGAGGAAATGGCAGTGAGCACGCATGGTGGGTCGCTGCAGGACGAAGAGGTTTCATACCGGCAACTTATCTTTAAAAGTACACGTCTAGCTTAACGATCTATATATGAATCCACAGCAATGCATAATCTTTATTCTACTCAGCATAAGGGTGTAAAAGAGATTAATTAACATTATCCACTCATTCTGAGTATAGTTATAGCTTCTCAAAGTGATGACCTTACCCTTTTTTTTCCCAGATCCTTTTGGCTCCTTCTTCTTGGCATTCTTAGAACCTTTCGCTTTGCCAGAGGTGGGTTTTCGACTTCCAGATGCTGCCCTTTCTCCATCGTTTTGTTCATCGTCTCTCCCATTCTGCTCCAACACTGCCAGCTCCTCAGAAACCTTCCACAGGCATCCCCAGCAGCAGCAAAACAACGTAATATGAATATGGGACCTATGTATACAGAAACAGCCTCACAAAATATAGTGTTTTTGGTGTATGCCACATGTTGTTTAGCATGATGTCGTAATGACAGGAGCTAGACAAGTAGGGCCTGGACCTCAGTGGAATATAAGAGGGCCGGTGAACTGTTTATAGCTCCAGTCTTGTATGTATGTTGAACTTCGTATGCATGTTGAACATCTTTCGCAACGTACATAGCCAACTGTGATAATCGGACATATCATCATGTCGAACAACACGCGGTACGACCCAAGAAAACATCAGAGAGCTATGCAGCGCAATGCCTTGATCATGCGGTCCGTCGTACCATCAGGGCGGCCACAGCCAGCGCCGCTTGCGAGGCCTCTTGGATGATCTCCTGGGAGGCGTGCGACGTTGGCGATTCTGCCGACAGCGCATCGCTCTTGTCGCGCCCGCCCCTGCCGCGCGACGCTCTCTCTCGGCTGCTCGGGCTGCCGGGCCCGGTGACCGTCGCGTCCGCCCCCGACTTCCCGGGGGCAGCACGCGACGCTTTCTCCTCGTCTGCTGCCGGAGCCAGCGG
>CM025644.2:4453456-4468073 GCA_014621495.2 Entosphenus tridentatus | reverse complement strand
TATTATTTTATTACTTCCCTTCTACGTGACTTTACCGAAAGAACCAAGAAAATGAGAAAACAACTACGGGCAAATAACTCCCATAACAGATTCGGCGTGGGGAGGCCTTCATTGGTAAAGCAAAGGAACAGCACCCACCAGAACGAGGGGGAGATTTCCCTTTCTTCTCCTTGCTTTTCGCCCGTTCCTTCTTGTCCGCTGATGCCGGGGACTTTGATGTTCGTCTCCGTGAGCCTGCAAAGCCATTGAGTATTCCAAACCATCGTTTCCGTATTTACAAATTCACGAGCAATAATTTACCAGCCTGTGTCAGACTAAACAAAGGTTCCATTTGAATGAAATATATCTTCACAGTGATCATGCCCGTGCACGTGTTTCGTAAGGATCTCGCGTTAAGTGCGATGACGTCATCACAGCGTCACACAGCCCTATAGGTGTGTGAGATACTACACATGACGGACAAACACTTGCACATTATATGAGAGTAATGATTGTTTTAATGTCACCCTTAGGCAAAGCCAACATGTCACCGCAGTGATCAGGGAGCGCTTGTCCGCATTAAGCCCCTGAGCCACAAGGCACCAGGAGGCAATGATGACTACACTGAACTGATTGTTCCTTACAAGGATGAGTGCGTAATGCGTAAGGTTGTCCAATTTTCCTGCTGCTGTCTAAAATATTATGACCATAATTTTGACTCGAGTTGGTGATCTAAAACAAGACTCAAAATTATGCTCGCTATATGTTGATGTCACGTGATACGCAAGGTATGATGGGAGGATCAATCCGATGGTCACAAACCTCTATCTTCCAGTAACATACACTCTATACATCCAAATGGTACATAAGGCAATTGTAGGGTAACTATTGTTTTAAACTTTGCACAGCACACCTTTTGACAGATTACAACGAATTTCCGTACATTACAAAGCACACGTGAACATATTTGAGCGCTATAAGTGAATGCGGGCCTTGAAGCGAGCTGTGCAGTTTTACAATTGAAGATGATGGCAGCTCTGCCACCCACCTTTAGGGGATCGGCCTGGAGAGGCGCCCTTCTGCTGGGAGCTCATGGTTGGTGTGCTTGGTACTTCCCCGAGCATGGTAGGAATCTCTTCTTCTTGTGGTTGGTCACCGTCGACCATAGGAGGCTCTTGGATAATGGCTGCTGTGTTATCCTCCAACAAAGGCTCCTCTATGCACACAATCAGGCAGAAGGAATTCAAAAATGGCGTCAAGATCCAATAATTAACTGAACCATTAATATACATTCTCAAGCTCATGGTACATGTGCAGTGTTCAACATGGAGGCACACACTCTGGACTGGGAGGCAACACTTTTATTTAACAACTTCCCTAGCGGGTAAAACTGAACGTAACTCGGGTTCTATAGTGGGTGATATGGCGAACGATGAGAGTAGTGAGTTAACTCTAAACGAAGACCCGGAGACGACAAGACACGGGACCCAGGCTTGATTCAACAGACGAGCCCAGAACACTCCCGGGACTGCCCCTTGATGCTCCTGGGCGTGGCCTCACTCCACCTTCGGCCACGCCCCCTTCGAGACCTTTTCTGAAGGATCCCGACCGAGCATCACGTGCCCCACTCAGGCTACCCCAGAGGTCGCAAACGGGTTTTGATTCCTTACCCGTACCCATACCCGGCCGCACCAGGGTCGCAAATGGGTACCCGTACCCGGCCGTACCCGTACCCTACCCGTACCCGGCTGGGTACGGGTAGGGTACGGGTATCGGGTACCTGATTGCGACCTCTGGGATAAAGCCATGTTGCAAGCGCGGGTGGGTTGATTCTAGGAACTTGAATTGTGAGAAGAGACAAGAAGTTGGGAAATGAGTGACAAACAGTTACTCACCAGTGACTCACGGTCTACCCGTACCCGTACCCAGCCGCACCAGGGTCGCAAACGGGTACCCGTACCCAGCCGGGTACGGGTAGCCGGGTATCAGGTAGGGTACGGGTATCGGGTATCCGGTTGCGACCTCTGGGCTACCCCTTGCCCTCTCTCAGGCCATCAGCAGGACTATGCTCCCTAGGGCTGGCTGACATGCCGTACTTACTCTGGTGCTAGAGAGAGGCTCCAGACGCACAGTTGCACTACTGTAACAGTAGCTGGCGCGAACACCCGAGTGACACCATTTATGTCACTACACATGTATCGAATCCCATGCAGGCCTTGCTTTTCAGAATGAAGTCCTTCTTTCCAAAAACACTCCATCCTGATATCGCTCGCCTCTTCATTTAATAATTTTGTTCCCGGTCAACCTTTAATCATTGCAAGAAATATACGGTGTGTACATTATTGTGTTTTCCTGTTGTGTTCCTCTGCTAGTTTCTCCGTGATTTTTGTGAGTACATCGTTTTAGTTTTGCACGTATTTCTATCGAGTCCAACTGTTGCAGCAGTTTTCGTTCAAATAACCTCTTCAAACATTTCCTGCAGTTCATTCTTTCGTAATATTTAGAATTCTCAGCAAAACTTGTTGTACCTGCCTTTTGTCTTACTCATTTCCTTAAGTCCAAATGATCTGTTTACACACTGTTTAATGTGGGGGAAGACACACACGACGATCAGGGTATAATTTGCGTACTCTCAGCCATGCAGTCACAATGCAAATAATTGAACGCAATGCTGCCTCTGATGATCTGTGTAAATGAACGGGCTTATGCAAATACACTGATGGGAATTTGTATTACCTTCGGGCTTACTGATTTGCTGCTTGTGCACAAGGGTTTGTTCAAAGATGCACTTCATTTCCTGGTACAACAAGTCCTGATCTGTCTCGGCACACACGCTTTGCAGCACTCCGTGCCTAGGCCCAAACCACTGCTCCAGGTCAGGCCAGTGTTTTTCAAATCCTACCAGCCTACATGCACACAACACGCGTACAAAAATTAAAACATCCACAACAGCAAATACTAGTCGCTACTAAACGGTACGTCTCTGCTCATGTGTCGTCTTCGCAATGGCTAGTGTGACAAACATTTTGAGAGCTTTCAGTGCCAGTAAACAATATTTTCTCCACAATACAGGTTTTTTTTTGTTTAGATCGAGTTAATATAAATGTGTCGTTAAACCCGCCACCACCCAACACATCCAATTAGTAAGGTAAGATTGTAAATCTGAGTATACAGATTGTAAATATTGTAGATTTTCTCTCCAATACACCGGTGTGCTGTACTAGTAACGAATTGGCATATTCTGTTTGCTTAACAAACCTTACTAATTGGCTGTGCCGGGTGGTGGCGGGTTTAACGACACATTTATATTTACGCGATCTAACCCAAAAAAAACCTATATTATGGATGATATTGGTCACGAAAGCCTACGTGTTAAATATTTTCTCGATCGTGCTATCAGTGTCATGCAATAGAGGATGAGCATTCAATTGAATCCCTCACAGAGCAGCACGACCCCTTCGCAGTCAACGGAAGCAGATGTCACAGAGCTACCTCTGAGATCCCTTCAAGTGATTTCTGGTCCACACAGTAGACAGCAGCACTTTTAAACTCGCTCTGCCATTGAGGGTTAATATTTCGTCACACAACTGTTTTAACTGATGTTCTTTTAATTCTTCGAGATGGAATTGACCAAAATTAAGTACAAAATTCAATTTAATCGTAGATTCTCTTGGGTTATTTCGGTAAAGTCACGTAGGTGAATAATTTTAAATTAAAATAATAAAATATTAATTAGAAATAAAGAAATCACGACGTTTCGATTGCAACACAAGCAAACATCATCAGGTGTGACAACCACAGCAAGGACATTTTTACTGAAGTGGGAGAGAACCAAAGAGTATGGATCCTAGTAGTCACGAAAACTTCAAATCTAGAATTAATCGTAGATCTTTGTGCAATCTTTCCTGACCAGGATGACATCATCAACTCAATACACTTGAGAACCTGGCTTAATCAAAAGCGGCTGCCTGGGTTCAAACCCAGGATCTCAGCGCTGTGCTCTAATCTCTAAGCCACCCGGCCACCTGTTATTCAGATGGACATTATGGATGAGCAAGTAACGAGACAAAAGCTTATAGATTGAGGAAACAACACCTTGTGACTGACCATAGGCAGACAAGAAGAATAAATAAGGGTGCTACGGCGAGGCTAGGGTGGTGCCAGGACTAAGTGCTGGCAAGCGTTACTTGTTGGGAAGTTGATCCAGGTCCACCTCCGCTCCGTTTTCAACAGCCTCTGCACCTGCAAGATAAACTGCGCTTAACAAATGCTCTCAATGCTCTCTTAGGTGTGTTTTGTTTTTCCGGGTCGCTCTGCGTGACGTACGACGTTTCGCTCGACGTGCCGGGAGAGTTTCATCAGCAATTGAACACTTCATTCCGAAAAAAACCCGTAACATACATCCGAGAGCTACACAGCACCAACCGCGAAAGCCTACATGGTAGTAAATACTCTCATTGCAAGCCACACACTCCTTTAATATACTTTTTCATTGGCCAATAATGAAGAGGCAGATAAGAAGCAGGTTAGAGTGATATAGGAAAACTGAACGTTTCGATGAGAAACAACATACCAACGTGCCTAGCGGAGAACGTTTTTAATCACTCTGTATTACCCGCTATGATGTACGGATCAGAAATGTGGCAAAGAAAATGGAACAAAAGCCGAAAAATGCACAAACGAGCAGAGAGAGGTGCACGCTTGGAATTCAACTGATAGACCGGAAGTGGAGCACATCGCCTAGAGAATATAAGCAGGTTACAAACATTGCATTAACTGTTAAGAAAAATTAAGCGGGCTTGGGCAGGATACATTGCTATAGCACGGATGATGGCCAGAGTTACGAGGAGGGACACACGCCTCAGAGGACATGCACCATGCACTGTGGAGATGGAGCGACAACATCAGCTCATGTGCAGGTGCTTAGATGCATTCTTGCATTGTGAGACCCTGATAGTGTTGGCGAGGCCTTTATCCAGCAGTGGGTAGGTCATGGTTGATGATGATGATGAATGAAGGGTATAGCGCTGGAAATAAATAGAGTTTAGTGCATGCCAGAGATGGTGATGGCTTTGGGAGGAAGCTATCATAAAGCAGTGGATAGATCATGGCATCTGATGGAGTGTTACAACTCTGGGCATGAATGAAGTGATGTGTACGACTACGGCTACTATTTTTATTTCAGCAGGTCTGCTGAATTATATAGTTCTTTTTCAGAAGCGACCTAGCCACAAGTGATAGCTCAACGAAGTGGCTTATGTGGAAAATTCTAAGAGTCAGATACTCCAAACCTATGTTGATTTTAAATTTGGAGGTAAAAACCAGAAGACTAGGAGAAAAATATAGGCGACCACAGAGAGAACATGCATACTTCAAATATACAGGCGTCAGAATTTGGCATCGAACCCAAGATATCCTGTATACCAGGCCACTGTGTGTGCGCGTGTAAGTCCTCACAAGACGCACTCTCAGCTCTTTCGAATGCAGTGCTGTCGGACAGCGTGAGGACCAGAGCCAGGTCCAGAGCGGGTGGAGGAGGTGGCGCTTTGGGTGGGGCAAAGGGGTCCTGCACCAGCAGTGACACCTTTCCGCTAGCGGTGCCGCTACCCTGCTGCCCCAGCTCCTTCGAGCTTCCTTCCTCGAGGTCTTCATCCCATCCAGTGAGGGCCTTCTCCAACAGCTTAGCCTGTTGCACTGTCGCAGGAAAGCCGTCTAGTATCCAGCCCGTCTGCTCCGGCAATTCCCTGGACCACCAACACACGGATACACACGGCTTTGGGTGCGTCTCACCAAACCTAAGCAATGCCTGATACAGGGATAAAATCAAAACGGTGTTTCATTGTTTTTTGCCATTAAACCAGACCAGGAAATGTACAAAAATAAATCTAATAGGAGTGATAGATTTCAATACACTTCAGGATTTGTTTATAGCGTCTAAATGTAAGACAAAATAGTGGAACGTGCATCATAAAGAAAAAGGAAGCAAATACAGAAGAGCTTGCTTCTCTTTTCAGCGATGCGGCGCAATGGGCAGGTCCAAATACCCACGCTTACCCACACATTTCACTTCTGTCATCCACATAAATAAGCGTGAATAAACATGGGAAATAGGATGGATTTCCTGCCACTTTGGGATTATTATGCATCTCATCTGTGCTTTGGAGGGTGAGTGGAGCACGTCATTCATCCTATTATGGCATTCATCCTGTTAATTGCACCAAAGTACAGATAATAGTCTAGCTTCATTCTTTTCTGGCCTTATGCTCGAATCATGATACAGGCAAAGGGTAGTGCTACCCCGAGTAGTGGGCAGTGTTGGCTAATAAGTGGGTGAGACCATAAGCAGTAGGCAGGGCCAATGCAGACAGAGGGAAGGATTGCCAGCTCCCCATGTGTCCTGGCTAAGTCTTCTAGAAATGTGCCGTGATTGGGCGACGTGAATGCACAGTGGCTGTCAGTGAGACTGCCCCACAAACCTCAACGCTTGCAGCACAAGAAATACGAGAAGCTGGTCAGGGACCACGCCTCCCTGCGCCAGAACTTCAGACGCTTGTCTTCCCAGCTCCACGCGGCACGGCAGCTACGTCAGCCACAACAACGGCAACCACAGCAACAATTCTCCCTGGGCATAGGTGGTGGCACCACAATGAGCATAGCCCCCCCCCTGACTTGCCACATTTCTGGGGTGAACATGAGACTTTTTTTTTTAAACACAGATGCTAAGCACAGGACCCAAAGGCCCAAAACCTCAAACAGCCAGCAACAAACTGGCACATTCGAAGTTGCAATAGATAAGGGTCCAACGCATTTCCTATATTGAATATGGTTATTATGAGAGCTTGGAAAAATGGATGACAGTCCAAAGTGGAAAAGCAGTGTTAGGGAAGTCTTGGTGATTGAACACGGTACAGATGAGCCAAAAAAAGTCAGTGTCTGGTAGACCAAATCCTCAACACGGGTGGAGGAATCAATGAGTGACGGTGTTGGGAACAGTAACAGTGTGGTAGTAGCGATAGAAGAGTGACAAGGAGGCGACAGGCCGCCGGTGAGCAGGTGACAGGAGTGCGAAGGCTGGTAATTTGCTACAGAAGGAAACTGCATCTCAGCTGGACCAAAGAGTGACCAACGAAGAAGTAAGAAAAAGCTTGTACAATGAAGACCTGATGCAGGCAGTGATGAGAAGGAAACTGGCACTATTTGGACACATGTAGGATGGACAACAGGAAAATTAAAAGTGTATTGTTCGTAAAAATGGATGAAACAGGAAAGAGAGGAAGACCTAACAGAATGGCTTGGCGACATAAGAGATTCACGCCAGAAAAACGTGCACTACTTGAGCATATTGGCACAAGACAGAGGAAAGTGGAAAAAAATGACGATAACATTGGAACCTCATTTGCCAGTAAAAAATATGATAATTGTTTTTTTACCCTTCTATCTGGCAACAAAACTGACACCTTTTTTACAATTATCATATTTTTTACTGGCAAATGAGGTTCCAATGGTGTAAATGCTTACCCCGAGCTCACACTCTGATGGTGCATTGTCTTTGAGTTGTGCACCTTTTGGCGTCATCTGGTCCAACCCATGTGAGACTAGGCTCTAAGGAAAGCTGTCTCGGGTGTGGACCAATCAACTTCAAGGACAGTGCATATTATCATAGTTATGTTTTTTGTTTGCATTATGACTGCAGGTATTGTGGTCTATGCAAACATGACTCCTTGTAAAAAAGGTGTCAGTTTTGTTGCCAGATAGAAGGGTAAAAAAACAATTATCAAATGACGACATGTGCAGTGGACACCGACGGGCTTTCTGCTCATGGATTGTGATGATGTGATGATGCCCCACGTAGGTGCGGTGCCAGACCTCAGCATGGGTCACAGGGTCGGCCTCCTCATGATTGTCATTCCCTTCTGCCACGATCCTCTCATCGTCCTCCTAACAAAAAGTTCCACAAACTTCACTTAAGCGTTCACGTAAGAACGATACAATCCTTAACTAATGACTTAGCCAACGTATCCAACTTTAAGTTTAGTTTTATTATTATTAAGCAAATGCTACCAGAAAACGCTGATCCAGAATGGCCATAGGCTTATGAACCAAAGTGCGATTAATATTATTATTTTATATGGCGAGAATGATTGTGTAATTTACTATATACAATTCAGCACAACAGCAGAACATGGATGTTATACAATTCAGCAGATAACTGTAGCTTTTTTGTACATTGCTCACTCGTGTCCTCTCCTACAAACGAATGAATTTGGTAGAACAAGTGCTTTAAATTCCTGCTTATTATATTTGGTCAGAAATGAACGAGGGTGCCTTCAATCACTCAGTGGAAACCTCGTGCTCAGTGGGGTAGAGGCTTGCATTGTAGGTCTCCATAGACTCGAGCAATAGAGCAGACACGTTCAACGTCACCAGCCCACACTCTGGAGGTACAGACAGCACGGCACATCCATTAAGAGAGTATCAGAAATGCACACTTAGCCACGTCGTCATGTTGAACTTCTTTCGCACCGTACGTAGCCAACTCATCGGAGGTGCGGGGGGGAGGACAACAAAGAGCACACTTATACAAACGTGTGCTCAGTCACACATTCAATTGTGTCCACAAAACAAATTAATTTATGCGAGCAGGCATATTATCAACATACTTCACCATGCTGGTCAGTGTGGGTCGGTGAAGGGGAGAGCCCAAGTGCTGGTTTAGCTAATCATGGCTTGAAATCAAACTTATGTTGCGATGTTTGTAGCCCAGTAAGCTAACCGCAACGTCATCACTCCCTCCAAATGCAATACATTATTCACATGACCGTAAACATTCTCACAGTCTATGGCTTTTAGTGGGGTGCATCCCTCTTACAACAGAGTAGTGCATTGGTGTATGGCTGCGGGTGTTACACAGGCATCGTACCTTGTGACAGGCGTTGCAGACAGCTGGTTTTTCCCGAGAAGGGCTTTCCCAGAACGCAGGCACGGATGGAGGACGGAGGCAAGGCGACGGGTGGTGCGAGTGACCGTGGAGGACGCACTAATGTGCAAATATGCCGTACCACGTGACCCAAGACGGCATTGTTGGGGGGAGGCTCCACGGCTGAACTGCCATCCACAGCTTGCCACTCTCCTTTCATGCCCTGCAGGGTTAGCGATAAGGAGAAGCTTTAACTGGGCAAGTCTCCGACGCGTTTACGAGTCTTAACAGGCGTTGCCCGTCGTAACGTTCAAAGTTTCGCTCCATGTTCTGGGAATTTCATTCGGTACTGAACCAAGTGACCGATTCGATTCGGTTCACGAAGAAGCTCTCAGCATGCGCAGTGAAACGTCGAACATCGCGACAAAAACAACAGGCGGTGCAACATGACGAAGATTTACTTAGCTTGGCAGGGTGGTTCCGTATTAAGTGCAGCTGTACATTGCTGTTGATTTCCCTTACAAAATGTTTGTCCCAATGAGCTCTTACCAGGTGCTAAAGAAAAGATTACCCATTAATGAATGGATTTTTTCCTGCGACAAACGACACGAATGTGACATGGGTTTTTCTTTCTTTCATTAATTAATTGAAGCCTTCATAAATAACGACTACAATAATAATAATAATAAACCCACCGATAAACAATGGAGCCTTACGGAAAGGCCTGACACTTTTCCCACTACTCTCAGGGTATTGGATAAGTTGCTTTGGTCTGGCTGTTGCGAGCCTCTGGCATATACACTGAATCGTAATGACCCTAGACGTGGTCTTGGAAAACTTATGCAACTTGCAGAAATCCACATGCATTTATTAAAATACACTGCTTGTAAAGGTACCTTTCACCATCGTTTTACCACATATGGACAGATGGATCAGAAACATCGACAATGACAAATAAATTAAAACAAAAGCTGAAAACTGCACAAAGAAATAACGACGCTAGGAAAAGTAAGTGGCCATGGGTAAGTGGTTGAAAATAACAACGGATTATCAGCCAGAGGAGGAGATGGAGCGATAAAATTAGCTCATGTTCAGGCGCTAGATGGACAGCACCGTGGTGGGGCATGACGATAACTTGGGGAGGACATCATCCAGCTGTGGACTGCTTGTGGTTGATGAGGACGATTGTGGTGGTGGTGTAGTATCGTTTAAATAAGTGTGCACACCGCACCAGGTAATCTAAGAAGTCTTGCTCATCAAGCGCTGCCTGTGCTTCCTTGTGGGCCATTGAGACAGTGGACTCGGAAGTGTCCTTTGGGTCGGGTGGGTCGTAAACAGGCAGCTCCAGCACAAACAGCTCCCTCCACTCGCGCAGCAGCTGTTTCGGGACATTCCTGTACAGCAACGCAAGTGTGCACGCTATTAATACTTGGCGAATATGAATTACCTGCAAATCACTTAATTGGGAGTACACATAGCAAAAATTGCTCCTAAATGGCAGAATACCTATTTGCAGGCCAGGAGACAAGTCACCTTATGCTGCACAGGGACAGCTGCCACTGTGCTGAGATGAGATTTGATGTAATTGGCTAGCACCAGCACACGATGTGATGGTGTGCCCAGCACCACACCCGGCTGCCTTAGCATGGCTGGCTACGTACGGTGCGAAAGAAGTTCAAGTTTGAAGTTTGTCTCCCCAGTACAGATGTTTACACACTACAACAGGTACTCATTTATGGGTGAGTCGACCTTGTGAAAGCTCAGAACCGGATAAAAAATTCGGCACTGATGTTGATCGTGAGCCGAAATCGAACTCTAGTCGCCGAGTTTGTAGCATAGACCACTACACCACCGCTCCCAATGTGCTTGGTAAGAATAGCACGCACAGAGACAAAGATCGCACATATAGTCTATAACGGACTGTTGGGGCAAGTGCTGTTAGCGAGCATCAGTGAAGGCTGCCATGGCACACGAGGGGGTAGGTGGCCAGCACCACACCCGACCGCCTTTGTCTCCCCAGTGGCGGTGTTTACACACCACACCAGGTACTCATTTGAGGCTGAGTCGACCTAGGGGAGGCCCACGACAGATTCAGATAATCGTCACTGGTGTTGGCCGTGAGCGGGAATCAAGCTAGGGTCGCCGGGCTCGTAGCACAGTGCACTACCCACTACTCTGCCACTCCCAAGGTGGTAAGAGTAGCACGTGCAAAGACAAAAAACAAAGATTCCCCATATAGTCTTTAACAGACTGTTGGGCCAAGTGCTGTTCCTGAAAATATATTAAGCGCACACACACACACACACCTGCCGGTGAGTTCCCTATACTCGGCCTGCCGGGTCGCCAGGTCCACCACATGCAGCACGATGCCCATGCACATTTGCTTGTGCCAGGCATGCCGAGCAGCCAGGCGCTCCGCCAGCAGGCGAGCGTGCAGCTCCCGCTCGCGCTCTGCCTGCTCTCGCTGCTCCTCGCTTTCCCAGCGCGAACGTGCCTGCGTACGCGCACGCACGCGCACGCATGCACACCACAACGCTTACACACGTGTACGTCCTGAAGATGCATAACAATGCCTCTCCGAACATAAAGCAGGGGCAGGGAACCTTTACCTTAGTGAGGGCCGAATAAGACTTTTATATTGCATCCAGCGGACTACTCATGAACACACATCTTAGTGCTGTCCAATAATCTAAGAAAAAATAACGTTTGTATGTAACTATGCTTTTACAGTGACACAAGCGGCTGAGCGTGCAAAAATTGTAAACACTGTTGGCACGTTGAAAATATTCAAGTCTATGACCCAATTTCTGTTGCTAAGATGCTTACAGTGACGAATAAATGTTGTTCGCGGAGTTTTTACGGAGCAGTGGGCCTCATTTGGCTATGGGTCAGCATGAAATGAAGTTGTGGGTCAGATCTAACCCATGGGCCGTAAATACCCCACCCCCGACGTAGTGTGTCATCTGCATACCGACTCACAGCGTCAGCGTCCAGAGCCTCCATGAACTCGCGATGACGGCGTTCAGCGAGCTGGTAGTGGCGCTCCAGACGGTTTTGCCGCACCGTCTCCTTGTGCTGCCGCGTTAGCAGCAGCTGCACGGCAACACGCTGCTCCTGCTGGCTCTGTCTCATCAGCCGTCCCACCAGCTCCTCCACCCGATCCAGCTCCTGCACAATACAGCAACATCTTTTCCAGTGATCCCACACCCCCTGCTTATGAAACCACCCCTTCTGCGAAGGGAAAGTGACCACTTCTCTGAAATGGAATCGTTACAGGAGAGAACAAGAACTGAAATGGGAGCAAAGAAACGTGGACACGTGCATGCTTGGAGTTGTACGGAGAGAAAGAGGAATATGCGGACTTCAGAAAATATGCAAAGTTAGAAGCACCAAATGGACCCTTAAGATTGAGTGAGCTTGAGCAAGAACGGATGACGGCTGATGGTCGAGATTAACAAATAATTCATGAAAATAATGATTAACAATATTCACGACTTAATAATATTTAGCAAAACAGATGACGCCATTATCTCATACAATATTTCAGAGCATCGCAGGAACCCCTAACTTAATATACATTTTATAGAGACATTTCATAACCTCCATATCCTGCTGGGCCTGAAGTTGATGCACCAAAACAGCCCTGCGACGCTTCTCTCGCTGGTTCCGCGCTTGTCCATCCTCCTGCAGCCTGCGCCGAATCTCCCCCACGTACTCCACCCTGTTAGAGAGTCAACATCCCACTCGTAATTTTTTACGAAGCGCATTTTTGTACTTGAGCAGGTATTACAACCTCCCAGGGGCAAAGCCACCGTGTTGGGGGTCATGGGCTTGTGGACCCCGCCAAAATATTTAGATATTGCTTTGAGACACCCACAATGTTAAACGTAAACTAAACAGGTGAACTGATATAATGATATTAACAATAATAATTGACACGTTAAATGCTTGTACACGTGACAATTTTATTTGTTTGGCTATGTCGGATGGTGGAGGGTTACATGTCAAAAATTTGTCCATGTAATTATGTGGTCTCACCCAAAATACCAATTATGAACCATGATGTTAAATAAGGTTTGTCAGCAGTACACAGAGTGTGGCAAGAGTAATTAATGATAGCACTAGCAAAATCATGAATCATTCATATTTATTAATGATTTAATTCTATGTGTAGTGTGCAACTGTATACCTACTTGTCTGGATTGTCATATCCGGTACTGACCCTCAACTTCAAGGTTTTCTCAAAGAGATGTATTTCCATCAATGTATTCTGAAAAAACAAAACATGCAGCACGCATGAATGCAGCAGGGAATAGTCAGGTATAAATATGTGAGCGCTGGACACTTGGGATGTAATGATTTACTCCCGTTTTACAATTAAATTGTGTCTAGCTAGGCAGAGTTGATCCAGAGAGGTCGATCAGCGGTACAGCAGGCGGCTCACAATCAGGAGGTCGCTAGTTCAAATACTAATGAAGAGGTTGACTCAGCCCATCATCCTGCAAGGTCGTTAAAAACGAATACCACCCTTGTGGGGAACGCAACAGTGGTTGGCCTCTGAATAGACTCATCTCCCGCCACAGGAATGTGGAATTGCCATAACTGGCTCAGAGCTGTAAATGAGAGGCTTGCACTGCCTCAATGCTCATTGGAGCAAGGAATCCATTTGGCTTCGACAATTCAGGCTTCTAATTTGACTCAAATTGACTCAAAGTCACATGAACCCATTACATACATGTACAAACGGAAAAATGTTGACGCTTACACAATTCGATGCGTTTTTGGTGAATTTAAGAGACGATCTTAATCGATTAATCTGTGCATTATACATATCAACTAGCGTAAACTTAGTTTCGAACACTTTAAATATTTTAAAAAATATATTGTTTGGCTTTTTTTCCCCAATGTTATCCTGATTGCGCTATCGCCATCACATAACGAGATGAAAAATCCATCCAGATGTACTACAGAGCGGCAGTGCAACTCTGTGTATTAGGGAATGGTCCACGGAAGCAGATAACAAAGAGCTGCCTCTTAGACCCCTTAAAGTGACCTCTCGACAAACAGTAGAGGGCAGCACTTTCCCACCCTCCCTGTCACCAAGAGTAAAGTTGGTGGCATGGCAGACAAAATAATGTTCTTTTCTTTCTCAGAACTGGAGTTTACAGAAATGAAAGTGCAGAACTAATTTAATATAATGGGGTTTTTTGCGTGCACTTGTTACCTGTTGAGACTACCTGTGAGATCTTCACTCAAAACTGCTCTAGAGAAGTTGTACACCCATAGCTGCCACTGCTATTCAGAATGGCCTGATCTTGAGTTTTAATTATAGTGTGCTGATCTTTAAAGGTGTATTAAAAAAAATTTATACCGATACTCCTGCTGTTATGGAGTGACTCATGCAGCCAGCTATAGCTGCAAAGTTTGGTCGTACATGTTATGTATATCGTTTATTGTTAAATTTGAATCACAGTTCCTATGATCACTGTTACATTGTTTTTATAGCTATGTTTAGGTGATTGTGAAAAGTTTTGGTTTAGCCATGTTTGTTTGTTGTAGTACAGAGTTAGTATGATAACTTTAATCTAAATTGTCTTATGGTTGTTATTGTTTGACTTTCATCCCAGTGGGATTTTTGCACACAGCGTTGAAACACGGCGTTTTTTCTGGAAGACTTTGCTGTTTTTTCCTGGATTTTTCTGTTGCGTGTTGTCACTTTAA
>CM025644.2:4419776-4446767 GCA_014621495.2 Entosphenus tridentatus | reverse complement strand
TTGGGACAGACCCTGCAGGTGCCATGGGTTGGCCGACTGAGATGACCACTGGTAGATGCACCACCAGCTGTACCCCCCACTGTGCCAGGCTAGGTGCAGGAGATCTCGGGACAGACCCTGCAGGTGCCATTGGTTGGCTGACTGAGATGACCGGTAGATGCACCACCAGCTGTACCCCCACCGTGCCACTTGGCTGCGTTTTATCCACCCAGCGCTCCGCTCGTTGTTGTGAGCGTCGCTCCTCTGCCCTCCGTTGTTTCTGAAGGGCGACTGCCTCCAACTGCCCAGTAGCATCCTTCACGAGCCTCCTCCTCCACAGAGGCCGATCTTGACACCGCTGCTACCGGTTATTGGAGAGTCCAATAATATCCACATTCTCTTGTGCCACGTCAGCCTGTCTCTTCTCTAGCCCGTTACCGTGCCCGTTTAGCCCCCTGGATTCGGTCAAACAGAAGCTGCTTGGGCTTGCGGTGGCTGGGCACCATGACCCAGCCAACGCAGCCTTGCCTGCCGAAGGAGTTCACCGATGGGACGGTGTCCAGATCTTTCATTGATTTTCGAGCTCCTCATACAATCCGGCCCAGTTAAACCCATGGTGAATCGTAAGCAGGACATCCTGAAAGTTTCAAACCGGCGCAAATTTTCCTTCCGGACACACACATGGCCACAGCAAAGACACACTGTTGGGGGCAAGTGCTGTTCGCGAGCACCTATTAAGGCCGGCACGGCCCATAATGGGATGGGTTGCCAGCACCATGCCCGGATGATTTCGTATCCCCGGTGCTGATATGATAACTATACGGTCCATAGTTTTGGTTGCATAACCGTAATCCCAGCAGTGTGGTTTGCCTTTAATTTTCCATTCACGAACGAGATGACATTTCAATGTATTTATTTAAAGAATGCAAATTCCCTAAGCCAAGCGGTTGCTTCCCATCCAGCTGCGTTGAGGGCGAGTTGACCTCCACTGAGATTGTGGATTAGGCAGACTTCTAGTATGTGGTACACGATTTTCTCCACCCCACAGGCACATAGGGGGCTTTGCTCTTATGTCCCATCCCTGGAGGCTGGCGAGACGTGGGCCATGAGCAGTCCTGAACCTGTTGAGGGCCGTGACCAGTCACAGTATTTTTTTTTTAAGTTAGTCCGTGTTTCTTAATAATTTTTATCAACAAAAAAACCCACCACCATATCCTCGATTGTTGCAACAGCTGTATATAACTGTGGTCATCCAGCAACGAAAAACGACGCAATGCCCTCAATTCACAAATTCGAAGGAGACATCACAGCGATGATACACTCCGCGACTCCTGACGCGGTTATCTGGCTTGACCCACCTGAATGTGAAATTTTAGTCGTTGCTCTGCATTTACATCAGCCGTACGAAAGAATAAGACTTCACCATTACAGTATTATTATCATCATCATCGTCATGTGTGTGCATTATATAAGGCAAGTGGTTCTTAGCCTGGGGTGTACGCACCCCTTGAGGACACGAGATGCTCTTTCTGGCGGTGCGAGACATGGCAAGATTTTGTTGAGAAGGTAAATAATCGAAAACAAATTCAGCACGGGCACGTAAGTTACAACTTACTTTGTTTCATCAAACCTCCTACGTATTTATTAACATATATTTTTTATGATTCAGAACCAAAGGGGTGCAGGCTGCAGTAAAGTTTAAGGACCACTGGTGTATCAGGAGACAGACGAACGACGGACATTGCATTTTGGTTGTATGTTTTTAATTTGCACGTTCCTTTGTACAGTGAATGGTCTATGGTGTTGTGGCCGCTGTCGCCGTGATTATCGATCGCGATGTGGAACCACTTTGCGCGGCGCTTCTTAGTGTAACGACGCGAGTGAGGAGGAGGTGCGCCGTTGAAATTTCACGTTACCATGACGGTTTTCTTTATTTACAGATCCTCTGCACAGCTCAGCGTACACACACACACGTGTGTAGGTAGGCAAGCAGAGCTTTACCCCAGTAAACCTGGCCAACATTGAGCACAATCGTTGGGCACAACAACTGGTTTTGACTACGTGCCAAATAACGTTAGCCCAACGTTGTCCAGCGTGTTCGTTGAGTTAGTGTGGCCTGCTTGAGGTGTGAACGTATCGAGACAGAGAGACGTGCGGCGATTCTGGTGATGGCTTCGCAACAAAGTAGGCAGCAGGGCAGCTGTCACGGTGGTATCACGTGGAGACGATGGTGGTCCGATGATGATGACGGTGGTGTTGGTTGTGGTGTAGTCACTACAGCTCACGGTAGGCCAACTCCTTCGCCTTGTCCATGGATTCCTCAACTGCGTTCAAGAGAGGGCATAAACGTTACATTATAAACGAGACGACGATTATAATTATAATGCTGTTTATATTATCCTTGTTATTTTTGTATTATGACGTTTGTTTACCCACAAAAGCCTCGGCAAGATATGAATAACCTCGCGTGGTATGGAGGAGGTTGTGGGTTCGATTCCGACCCTGACGCCTGTATATTTGGAGTTTGCGTGTCTCTCTCTCTCACTTGGGTAACATGGATTTGTGTCCGGGTACTTCAGAGTTTGCCTGTTTTCCCCGTGGTCACGTGGAATTTTCCCTCCACATTTAAGAAACATGCATTTAATAGTATCTTAAACGCATGCTATACATTTCTACATGCTAAGCCAACTCTTTGAGCTGTCGTTCGTGGCCAGGTCGCTTCTGAAAAATAGCGATATAGCTCAGTGGGCCTTACCTGGTGAAATACAAAATTGTTGGGTGTTAGTTTAGGTTTTAGAAAAAGTAGGCGATGTTATTGCTGCTGTTGTGTGTAATCCCATTTGAGTGATTTGCAGGTAATATTCCAGCAGTGAGGGATGATTGGCCGATTACAGTTAAGTTGTGCGTGTGTGTCTTGTTTTAAGCTACGGGACAAAGACTTGAGGAGCCAGGGGAAACCCTCACAGGGTGAGAACGTACAAGCTCCGCAGAGGAAGGTGCCCCCAGTCGGGAATTAGACCCAGGGCCCTTCTTGCTGTGAGCAACGATGGTTAACCACTGCGCCTCAACCATAGCAACCAATTGATCACTTTTCGATTTAAAGCTTTCGTGACTGCAGAGATTCATATTCTTGGTTCTTTCGGTAAAGTCACGTAGAAGGGAAATAATAAAATAATAAAAATTAAACTATTAAATTCTCACGACGTTTCGATTGCAACACAAGCAATCATCATCAGGTGTGAAAACCACAGCAAGAAAATTTGACGATTGCTTGTATTGCAATCGAAACGTCGTGAGAATTGCATTGTTTTATTTTTATTATTTTATTATTTCCCTTCTACGTGACTTTACCGAAAGAACCAAGAACACAATTTATCACTGCTGATATTAAGTGCAGGCACAGTAGAGTGAAAACATTACACAGCCTCAGCATACGCCACTGCTGCGCACACATGTGGAACAGTTGATGGTCCATACATTCGTGAACATGGTTTGGTAGAGAGCACGAGGACATGTGGATGATTACACAGCCTGACTTTACCTGTGCAGCTGCAAAGAGTGTAAAACGCCACAATAATTCGCGAAGTTCTGCAAGGTTTAGTCATTGCCACCCGTGCAAACCTCGTGCTCTGTAAACAACGAGCAACTTTATTCCCGGAGTCAAGGATGTAATGTGTGGAAACAGAAAGGGACGGGCAACAGGGAAGAGAGAAGATAAAGTATGAGAAATAAGAGGAAAAGGATGGAAAAATGTGAGAAAAGGGTCAGGAGAGATGAGGATGGGGAGGAAGAGGCTCCAACATAAGGGCCTCGACGCTGCTGCTGCTGCACTGAGCGTGGAGTCTGTTTTCGCAGGGGGCGGGGAGAAGGAAGGGATTCAGCGTGGGGGTGACCGCACAGAAGTCACACGGTTTACAGGAGGCTTCGGCTGATTATAGACAGACGAGAGCAAAGCAGCGAAAAGGGTTCACTTGACGGAATACTTACTTTGTTTGCTCAGAGAGTAGTAATACTTGTACTGATGGGCACTCTTGTTGTAGACATCTTTCATCACCTGCCCATTTGGATCTGCACAGAGAACGTACCACTTGAGCCTTTCTTCCATCATGATGATACAAAAATAAAAATCAACCCTTAACGTGGCGCACAGTATTCACTCGCTCTCCCAAGCAGAGGATGGCTCAGAGGCGCGAGGAACTGCAGACAAGCAGGAAGGGAGCCACGTGGTGAGCCGGTGCCAACAGTTACCCAAGCAGGGAGTGCAACGGGTAGTGCAGCAGGGCATTCAGCAGGTAGTGCACAAAATGTGCAGCAGGGGTACAGCAGCAGAATGTGCAGAATTTCACACCGGCGCCCATAACTCACGGAGAAACAAGATGCGCGGGGCGTAGTGTCCGTCCAGCGCAAATTGGTCTCCTTTGGGGTCCTCCTGCCCAGCACGCACACGCACACGCGTACACAACCCGTTAACTTTATTCCACTTGAGGACCCGGACCAGGATGCTCTTTCACGCGAGAGCTGAGCTGCTGTTAAAACACCTGGCGATGCCGGGTGGCGTCTCCAGCAAACCGTCGTCCAAAAAAAGTGTCAACATTTTGCTCGGGCCTTTCAACATTCCTCATCCTCCGGCTTTGTCCTGAAAAACCGAAACCAGCCGGCTGATTCGCCCATCAGCTGGCAACTTGATTGGCTCTGTCGTTGGGTGTTGGAGGGTTAAAGTTAAACATTATACCGGCACGATGGTCTGACCCAAAAAAAACGATTTATGAATCAGCCACCATCAGATTGACCTCGCCTTCAGAGCGTGCCGATTCGACCTCTGGCCTCGTTCCATTCGTCAGACGATCCCAAACGCCACCGCTGCCACCGTCCGGCTGATTGACAGCAGCAGTGGTGGTTACGCTGCACGTGGCCTGTAATCCAGCATTTTTGGAGGCAGCAGCGAGGATTGGTGGCTAGCAAACAAAGAGTAAAACTCTTTTTGGGTGTCGATCATGTACCATACCCTGACTTGCCAGGAGAAGGCTGTGCAGTATAAGTGCGGGATAATCTTCATCTGTTCCAACTCCCTTCTTGCGTGAATTACAGGAGGCTAGAGCTGGTTTAGATAGACAGATGAAGATGATGGTGGTGGTGATTACGTGTGCGACCCACCTCTGTCTGAACCATCACAAAGTCCCCGCTCATTCGATAAATCTTCGTGCTCCCGGAAATCTGAGGCTTCAAATCTGGAGACGAAAACAAAAACAACAACATCAACAACACAGGTCATGCGGGGTACATACGGCAGTAACGGCCTGGACACACATGGCAGTAATGGACTAGCTAGAGTCACGAGAGCGATGCTCACCGTGTCATCGTTTTGTGTCGCGTTAAGAAATAAATGTCTATGGCAATGAGCGGATCACGGCTAAGACTTTTTGAAAAACCGAGAAACGGAAGCAGCTGCCACGGCGGTGGGGTAACGGTCACCAGCGTGCTAGGACTTGCAACCTGAAGGTCGCCGGTTTGATTCCATCTCCGGGTGCGGCAGTTGAAAGTAATGGACAAGGGACTTGAATTTCCCCGATCTCTGTCCACCCAGCGTTATAAATGAGAATCACCACAGTTAGCCAATCGGCAGGTTGCGCGTGGTGGTGGTAAGATAAAGGGTGGGTACGCCCACCTCTTTCAAGACGTGTGGTCGGCGTGGAAGAGTAGGCCAAATACCTGACATACAGCTCGCTCGAGGAGTGGAGGCCCCTTCCGCGAGCAGTGGCGTGAGCAGGCAATCGCAGGGCTGCGCCTGCGCCTTTTATTCACCCGCACCGCTGTGGCGTTTGTACGTTCGCGAGTGCCAATCAGCGGACTCTTTATTAAAATTCAACCGACTTAATGAGTAGATATTTAAAACTTGTATGGCGCCGCTGGAGTCTTCGCTCGCTCTCAGAGGTGCGAGGAGGAAACACAGACGAGCAGGAAAGAGCCACCGGTGAGCCGGTGCTACCGACAATTAGCCATGCTCTGCAATCCTCTGGATACAAAGATGTTACCTGCTAACTAGTGAGCGTTAATACACGTGGGATGAAACCTGATCACCAGGAGAAACCCTACCACCGAGTACCGTGTCAGGACGCGAGGCATGGGGACTTACCCTGGCAGCGGGGACACCAATCCTTGTGCAGAACGAGCATGAGGGGCTTTCCACTGCCACAGAACAACACAGAGAACATGTTAATGATTATTATTACGCTTGCTTACTCAGGAAAGCCTCACTCTTTGTCCGGAGGGTCCTGCCAGGTTATTGTGGGCAGTAGGGGGGGAGGGGGGAGATGTCGCTGTTGCTTTGCGATCCCAATTGGGTGATTTACAGGCGGTTCAGCATTGGGTTGTGGTTTGTCTAATACAGCGGTCGGGAACCTATGGCTCGCGAGCCATATATGGCTCTTCCAGTGACGGCATATGGCTCCCAGACAATTTTGAGTTGAAAGAATAAAAAAAAATCAGTTTGGAACTGATATTAAAATACTTGTGATATTGCTTAATAATACTGTGTCATTTTAAAGTAAACAGAAATTAGTTTTGAAGATAAATTTCACGGGTCACGCCTGCATGAAGCTCAACCTCACCACGTATGAACCAGACTACAAGGCCATCAGCAAAACCATGCAGCACCAGAAGTCGCATTAAAAGTAAGACATTTAATTTATTATACATTAAAATTACTAT
This sequence comes from Entosphenus tridentatus, assembly GCA_014621495.2. NCBI lineage: Eukaryota > Metazoa > Chordata > Hyperoartia > Petromyzontiformes > Petromyzontidae > Entosphenus > Entosphenus tridentatus. The sequence goes on along the minus strand of CM025644.2, from coordinate 4,440,080 downwards.
ATGGCTCTCAATGAAATATATTTAGAAATATTTGCCTTTTATGGCTCTCCCAGTCAAAAAGGTTCCCGACCCCTGGTCTAATACCACCGGTCTACACTGTATGGTTGTGTTAGCTATGGAGACCCACCTTACTTGGCGCCGACAAGTGAGGTGGTTCTCCGATTAGCTCGGTTGGTGAACTTACGGTGTGCGTAGGAAGTTCAACATACAGCGCAGCAAATCACAACAGCGTTACTGGCCTCTCCTCCCTGTCTGAGAGGAGCTGCAGCCAGGCTCGGTGACTGGATATCTGTGAAAAAAAGAGCTTTACGGCTCATCGGATTCCTCCAGTATGAACAAATATTCTGATTTTAGCTGCACGCAGTACCTGGCCTTGGCTTTCTCCAGACCCATCTCCAGCGTGGGCACCCAGTCGATGTGTTCCCCAAACCCTGCACGCAACGAACACAACCGAACAAATGGACATTCATTGACCGCCCCCACTCCCGTAGGACATGAAGTTACCGTCAACGCGGTTTCATCGCTCGCGATACGACGATGCGAGATGGATCGATACAGAATCCGATGAGCTATAAAGTTATACTCTTGGTTCTTTCGGTAAAGTCACGTAGGTATAAAATAAAATAGATCACGACGTTTCGGATACAACACAAGCGTCCGTCATCAGGTGGGAAAGTGATGACGGACGCTTTAGTTGCGCCCGAAACGTCGTGATCTATTTTATTTTACCGAAAGAACCAAAGTGTATGGATTCCTGCAGTCACGAAAGCTTCAAATCAGCTATAAAGCTCTTTGTCACAGATGTCCAGCGTGGGGCACTGGGTCAGAAGGTTACAACAAACAATACAAACACACGATAGGAGTGCAAAGTATAGGAAAGGGAAACAAATCACTTTAAAAATACATACAAATAAAACTTTTTTTTCACGCCAGGTAACGCCCAACGAGGTATAAACTTATTTTTCAGAAGCGACCTAACCCCAAATGACAGCTCAACGAAGTGGCTTATCATGTGGAAATATACAGCAGCCAAATAGCCTTAAACAATCAAAACAAGGAGTATAGTGATGGCACTTTCCCGTAAATAATTGGCAGCGGCGGTGGCGGCGAAGGGTTTGTCCAATAAACGAACGGCTGTTGACTTCGCCACACAAAATTGGTGCCGGTTGTTATCGACCCAGGTGGAGGGTTTAACACAGCTGTCAACCCCTAATCAGTGCCCCCTACCTTATTACAGACCAATTCAGACATTGTTGGTCACCCCGTGCCCCTTATAGAGCTCAACGTTCATCCTACAAAGTCCCATCACGAGGGAGTAACACAAACAAATAGACAATCACCACTACTACACTCACCACTAGTACACTCACCAACACATACCTGTCAACCCCTTATCAGTGCCCTACCTACATTACAGACCAATTTAGACCTTATTGGTCACCCCGTGCCCCTTATAAATCTCAACGTTCATCCTACAAAGTCCCATCACGAGGGAGAAACACAAACAGACAAAAATGTTTATGTCCGGATTGAAACGGCTGTACGCTGTATGGACCTGAAAACTCAATTCCCTGTACAAGAAGACGGGGTAGACCGTACGGGTTCACAGTTAATGGGTTAATAATAGGCCGAATCAACCCTCCAAACCACTCGACTACCACTGAGTCACCTGTACCACTGACTTTACACCTCGTCGTTAGATACTATCAGCGTTGAGGTTATCAGTCGCTGAACTCTTTGACGGAGCATTGCAAGGTGTAAAATTGGCCTATATTTGGGCCGCAATGAAACAAGGGGGCTTTGTTAATGAGGCGGATATCGCAGGGGTACCCAACCGCCGTTGAATGAGCCCGGTATGTCAAGCACTTACTCCACTACAGGACTGCATCCTTTTCCACTGTAGACCAAACCCGGACAACATTTCTCTCAGTCAGCCTAGGTCAATCGAATCAAATCCTGCCACCACCACCACCCGAACAGAGAGTTTACTCAGTGACTGGGAGAATGAGTTGATGATTGCGTTAAGTCGGTGGTAGTGTAGCCACCTTTTCCACCGTAGATCAAACCCGGACTCATCACTCCGTCAGCCTTGGTCCATACAAACTGCGCGGTAGTCTGTAATCAAGTTCAACACTGCAATACCAAATCTCTCGGTTGCCAATCGACATCCTGCCACCTGAACACAGATGCCAATTACCAGGCTATTTAGCTCTGAACCCCGGGTCAATCCCTGGACAGCTGGCGACCCCTACTCTAATATCCCCCCACGCAGCGGCTTTTGGCTGGCCGTCAAACAAAGACGGTGCTTTCAGATGCGCTCCTGCGGCCGTCTGGAACGCTCTTCCTTCCGATATGAGGAAGCCGCCGGGACGGCGCACTTTTAAATAATCTCGATTGACAAACTCATTTCTTTAGAACTGCCTTTTGTGTTTCAGTTTGTCGTCCTTCCCCCGGCACCTCCGATGAGTATGGTTGGCTGTACGGTGGTGCGATAGAAGTTCACCGTGCACACATACAAACCACATCGGTGCAACCCTCTAAGAGTCCCCGGAGGTGCTGTTACTCACCATCTCCCTTGGACCTCTTCTTGCGTGCCTCGCTGGCAGCCAGCAGGCCGAGTAGGAGGCAGAGCAGCACTGTCCCGCGCATGGCGTTGGTTGATGGGGTTGTCGCGGAGGAGTCCGTGGTTGTAGTCTCGGCTGAAACAGCCTGTGAGGAGGGGGTGGGGGGCACGCGGGGCCGTGCGCGGGAGCGGTTATAAAGTGAGCGGGAGGGCCCTTGACGCCTGGGTCTATCCGGCCCGGGAGTGCGGCCGGCCGGCCCTCGTCACGGCCGCGAAGGAGGTCTCGAGGGCCCTTGTGGACAAAGTACACGTAAGGCATTAGAGAAGACGCACCCAAACGATCAATATAAATAATTTTTTTACAAAAGTAAAGGACAACTTTACCTCGGTGATCTCGTCAAGGAGTGTAAACCATCATCACGTGAACTCCGGTCCATCCTCGCAGCGGCGGCTTTTGGCTGACCATCGAACAAAGGCGGTCACCGCATCACGCGCTTTCAGATGCGCTTCTGCGGCCGTCTGGAACGTTTTTCCTTCCGATATTAAGAAGCCACTGGCGCTATGCACGTTTAAATCATCTAGATTGAAATCTCATTTCTTTAGAACTGCTTTTAGTGTTTACTTTGTCCTTCCCCGCACCTCCGATTAGTGCGGTTCACTTTGTGCGGTTCACTTTGTACGGTGCCGAAAGCCGAGTCGTGGAGCGAAACGTCGGACATCACGGTGAACGACGCCTCGGCGCAACGCGAAACCGCATCGAAAGAGCAATCGGATGCGCGCGGCAATCCACGGAAAGAGAGAAACGGAAATGAGTTGCACGATAATCGGGGACGGATGCAGAAAACACGTGTCTTTATTTCGTAATAAAAAAAACCCAATAAAACGGTTTCAAAGTTGGCTTGGCGATGTCCGTAGCAGCAAAAAAATCACTCCCGTCTAGCCAGAGGTTGCGCGACCGTAACAACGCAGCAGCACTGCACAGTCACGCAGCACGAGACAAACGGACCCCGTGGAGGGCCCTGCGAACTCCACGTCCGTGGAACGAAATCGCCACAAACACGCCAAAGACCAACACACGGGGAGGGATGGCTGACCCACCCCCGGTTTCCTGAAAATGCCATTGAAAATATTGTCTTTCAAAATGTGTCAAACGTCAGGGGGCGAGGGAAACCGTTTCCTTACAGAGGATTGAAAAGGAGTTTTAAATACTTTGTGGCGAGCAACCGCACATTCAACGCACACCACACTTTAAACGTGAACCAACGGCAACGCGAAAAATATATTACGGCTCACGGCGTTACCAGGTCAAAAACACTCCGCCCTCTAGGACCCGATCAGCGAGGCTCAAGATGCCTGCGGCGACGGATGAAGTCGGTTTGCGGGCACAAGTCCGTGTGAAGTTAAGTCAGGGGGGGTCGCGTGAAATAAAGTTACGGGCTGCATTCAGCCCAGAGGCCGTCGGTTTGCAACCCCCCTGGCTTATGCGAAAAAGCAAAAGGACACCACTTTGAAATATTTCTGACCGCACGCCGAATTCGTGAAACCCCACACAACTCAAAAAAAAATTTGGACTTTTAAGTGTTTGTATGAACGGATGAATACTCAGCCAGGCAGTCCAGGAGTTCCAAACATCTCACTGGCTGACAAGTCGAGCACACCCAACTAGTCCCACAGCTTCAGCTGGGATCGTTGAGAGCTGCGACCAAGGCACGTGTATGTCGATGACAGCTGCAGAGCAATGATCAAACTGCAGGAGTCGGGACACGTACCAACACCACACTAAGGTGTCTACAGAAGCACGTTTGTAATCAATGTATCGTTACCTGCTACGTCACATGGATCGGAGGGCAATAAATGATGGCGATATGTAAGATATTGATAATCATGCATCACTCAAAATACTCTTGTCGTGATTGAGAATATAATGAATGGTATCGGTAAACAACACTGGTCAACAAAAAAAACTTTTTTCTGGCCTGGGCTTTTGCAGCTGTTTGAGACTAAATCTGATCTCAGATTTGCTCTATCACATCTAATTTTTATGCTATCGGCATACCCCATTTTCATTGATTTTACCCGAAATTAACTCCGTCACTTATGATTGAAAGTTGTTGCGAGTCAGTGACTGCTTTAGTGTTAAAATATGGTGCTGTATTTTTAGGATAGTGTGTTTATAATATCATTTTATGTAGATATCCACATCTAATTTTTCTGCAGTTTTTATTGAAAATGCAATATTTGATATCTCAAAAACTTGATGTGATAGACAAAAACTGATACCAGATTTGGAATTAGCACCCCAAAATTACCTTAAACCCGTTGGAATACCTTATGCCAGAAAACGTGTTGACCAGTGTTATTTACCTGCTATGTCACATGGATCGCAGGGCAAAGACATTTGACAATGCAAATGGAACAAGAGCCGAAAAGTGCGCAAATAAGCATGGACAGGTTTGCGGTTTCAATTGTGACGAGAAGCCGAGAGGCACGCTTGGAGGAGAGAGCACATTGAGCGGGAATGAAAGTGGGCTTGAGCAGGACACGTCGATTGGCCCGGTGGACGAGACTATGAGTGGAGTGGCAGCCACCACGGAGATCTGGTGGATGCGGTGAAATCGTCTCGCGTGCAGGCGCTCGATGGATCATCAGATCGCGGGGACGGCGACGGCGCGGGGAGGACTTCACCTAACAGCGGATTGATGACGGCTGCCGATGACGACGATCTTGATGACAATGAAAACCATCGTAGGCCGGGGACGGAGACCCGGCTCAGGAATCGTGCTGACCGCAAACACGGCGACTGGTTGGCAGTTTCCCTGCCAATGTGGCACAGGCCCCGAGTTCGGCGCTGTCCCAGCCCTCCATCGCTTTGGCGGCCAGCGCGATGGCCGCCCGCGGGCGTGGCGTATTGCGCAAGGTGCCACTCGACGGCGGTGGCGGCGGCAACGCGTTGAGGTAGCAGCGGTCGTGATTTCTATCCCCAGCGCAAACACTTGGCACGGGAGTCGGACTTGCGAGGCAGCCGAGGAAAGGCGCCATCGGCATTAGGGTCTTCGCGGGCACGGCGTTCAGTTGTGGCGACTTGACAATAACTGCAATGAGACGCTTCCGGAAAGCAAGACCCACCCAAAAACATGTGGCCGGTGTCAAAACAAGTTACGCAAATGTCGTCTCTCACACAGTGGGAGACTACTAGCCTTCAACTGTTGGGGAAAGTGCCGTTAGCGAGCACCTTTGAGGGCAGGAACGGCACTCGAGAGGGTTGGTGGGCAACACCACGCCCGGCCGCCTTTGTCTCGCGAGTGTCGATGTTGACACGCCCACACAAGGTACTCATTTGAAGCCGAGTCGACCTACGGGAGGCCCAGGACCAGTTCAGATAATCGTCATTGGTGTCAACCGTGAGCACGCTAACCACTACACCACCTCACAATGCGCACAAAAGCACTTGCACGCACACATGCGCACACACACGCGCACACACACACACCTACCAGATTGTAAGAGGCACCCCCCCAACCTTTTTTCAAAACGCTGGGGGGTGGGGGGGGGAAGTGCGTCATAATTTCGGGAAGTATGGTTTAGCAAAACTCGGGACCTGTACCCTCCGAGTGGGCGCTGACATCACTCACTGGCACGCTACAGAGGCTTCAGGGACCGCGGTCAAACAGGACGAGAGCCGCCGGGACGATTCGTCGATCAATCGCCTCGGAATTGTAAATCGACCGCTTTCCTTTTGCGGTCGATAACTCGGGCCCCCCCCCCCCGGCCACCTTTAAAATTCGCGGCCGTCCCCCCCACATTCTGCCTTGTGAAGGTGGGAAAACCCCCTACGAGCCAGGCCCAGTGCACTATGTGGCCGATGACGATGACGCAGACATCGTGACCAAGACTCGTCCGTCACCACGCGCGCGGGGGGTGCGGCGGTGAGACTCTTGTTCTCCGGCTGATTTCGCGTGGATCCGATCGGTCGAGTAAACCGAGCCCGGTGACCGCGAGGGCGACCGATTACTTGAATAACCGGATCACAGCCCGGCCTGTCGCGTACTGGACATCTGTGTGAAAGAGAGCTTCACAGCCCATCGGATTCCCGCAGTATTAAATAAATATTCTGAATCTCCCGGGACACTGCAGGAGCCCTCCAGACACCGCGGACGCGACGGCGGTGAACGCGTCTCAAATCGGCCTCCGGGTCCTCCCTCCGTGCGTAACGGGGGCGGTCGGGCAGCGGCTGAGCAGTCAGGGCGGGGGAGGAGGGGGAGTGGGGTGGGGGGGGGTAGGGGGAGTAGGGGGGGCGGGGTCGGCTCTCGTGGTCAGGGGTCCAGGTGCAGGGACTTGAGTGCATCGTCCGGGTGCGTGGAAAGTGTGGCCATCGCTCCGTCGTTGAACTCGAAGGAGGTTCCGCCATCGAGCACCAGGCAGGCGTCCCAGCACCGCGAGCGAATCGTCATCCTGACGATGGAGACAACAACAACGACGACGACGACGACGACGATCGGCAAGCCAGCGAGTGTGCACAACAACAATATCCGGTGACACGTGTCGCCACGGTGGCGAGATGTTAACTACCTCGGCTGGTATACACGAGGTCGTGGGTTCGATCATGACCCTGACGTCTGTAATATTCGGAGCTTGCGTGTCTCTCTCTCTCTCTCTCTCGTGTGGATTTTTCCCCGGGTCCTACGGCTTTTCTCTCCACATTTATAATCAACAACACATTGAGAGTATTTGGCTGCTAGAAATTTCCACGTGATAAGCCACTTCGTTGAGCTATCATTTGTGGCCAGGTCGTTTCTGAAAAATAGCTAAAGAAGTCAGTGGGCTTTACGTGGTAAAAATAAAAAAAATAGTTTAATAGTTAAAGCAAATAAATGTCATAGTTTTTAGTATAGCGAACCGATTATCCGGTGATGGCACTGCTGCTGCTGAGTTGCAGTGGTAAGTATAATGAACAAAACTACTCGACACGTTCGTCAATAAAAGCACTCTGTGTGTGTGTGGACTTAAAAAGAAAAACATACAGTAGAACCCCTCTTAATGACCACCCCTGTTAACGACTAATCGCTTAATGATGGGCCTCCATAGAGCCCAATGTGTAGTGTATAGTGTAGTGTATAATAATGTATAGTGTAGTGGAAAGTAGTATAGTGCCTCCATAGAGCCCAATGTGTAGTGTATAGTGTAGTGTACAGTGTAGTGTATAGTAGTGTATAGTGTAGTGGAAAGTAGTATAGTGCCTCCATAGAGCCCAATGTGTAGTGTATAGTGTAGTGTATAGTCGTGGAGAGTAGTGTATAGTAGTGTAGTGTATTGTGGTGTAGTGTATAGTGTAGTGTATAGTAGTGTCGTGTATAGTAGTGTAGTGTATAGTGTAGTAGCCTCCATAGAGCCCAATGTATTCGCTTACCGACCAGTCCCCTGTTAACGACGGGCTCTTGTAGGTACAGTATATATTAATTAATGCATTTATTAACCATGCTTCTCTTAATATTATGTCTTTATAATGTTGTTAGTATGTTTATGTATTAATGTCAATTCTTTAAATATTATAAAGTACGTTTATTGGGTGAAAAAGGGTAACTTTCGATGCTATCGGAATGAATTACATCTTTGACGTGTATTTCTTATCCTCGTTTAACGACCAAATCACTTAAGGATCGGCTTCGTGGAACCAATTACCATCGTTGAGAGGGCTTCTACTCCATTGGAACCTCCTTTACCAGTAGCAAAATATGATCAGTTTTTTTTACCCTTTAATCTGGCAACAAAACTGACACCTTTTTACAAGGAGTCATGTTTGCATTGACCACAATACCTGCGGTCGGAATGCAATAAAAAAACACAACTCTGAAAATATATGCACTGTCCTTGAAATTGATTGGTCCACACCCGAGACAGCTTTTCTTAGAGCCTAGTCTCACATGGTGTTGGACTAGATGACGCCCTTCGTCAATGGGGTGAGCTACCAGGACCATTCACCAAATGAACCCTCAGCGCAGCCGGGGGTGACGTGCCACAGGTTCATGACCGCGATAGGTGTCCAGACACCTATTGCTGCGTGGGTGGCGTGGGTGGCGTGGGTGGCGTGGGTGACGTGGGTAACGTGGGTAACGTGGGTGGTGTGGGTGGCGTGGGTGGTGTGGGTGGCGTGGGTAGTGTGGGTGGCGTGCCGGGTGGCGCACCTGGTGGCGTGGCCGTGCGGGCGTGAGTTGGAGAAAACGCGGTTGACGATCGGTTCCCGGATGCTGAAGAACATCTGCGGCTCCTCGGGGTCAAACACCAGCGAGGAGCAATACCGCTCCATCACTAGCGAGGAAAGACAGAGATCCGCCGTTTTGCAAGTGCTGTGATAGCGAGTAGCACCTATGAAGGCCCGGCATGGAACGCGAGTGGGTGGGTGGCCAGCACCATGCCCGGCCACTTTTGTCTTCCGAACGGGCGATGTTTACGCATCGCACCAGGTACTTAATTGAGGCTGAGTCGACCTAGGCGAGGCCCAGGACCGGTTTAGATATTCGTCAACGATGTTGGCCGTGAGCGGGAATTGAATTCAGGTCGCCGGGTTCACAGCGCAGTGCGCTAACCATTGCACTACTGCTCCCCATCTTGCGCATGCACACAGACACACACAATCGAAGATTCTGCACACAGCCACCGACAACTATATTGAGCGATAGCCGTAGATTGAGTGTTACCCCCCGCCCCCTGGCAAGCGTGGGTTAACTCCAGGCACTCCGGCTTCCTTCCACGTGTACAAACTCTCATTGATGGCGTTCACCAAACATCCAAATATAGGATCAAGAGAACTTGGGCGATTGCTGGCAGCGGTTCTGATTGCCCTCTTCCCCGTGGTTTCCCGTGCAAAAACCTGGGCCCGTTACAAATTCTACAGCGTTCTGCGATGCAATTTTCGCGAATAACACTGTAGAACATAAAACTATTATCATCGCGGTGCACAGGTACGCAACACGCTGATAACAGTCGGCAGTTCAACCCCCCAACTTAGCAAGAAAGCTCTTACAACAACAAGGCCCATCGAGAGACTTGCGGGGGCCCTGGTATTTAACACTGGAAGGGCCCCCCCTCCCCCGTCTTGTGAAAGGGAGTAACAATGCCCAGGCCTCGGCTGTAGCCGATGTTATAATATTTAGGAATCCAACGCGTTTGTAAATGGTTTAGTCGGGGCAGAGAACAAATAGAAATCGTTTTCACGAATGAAATAGGTGGCCGAGATATCGACCGCACGTTTACATTATCGCCATCGGCCATGATCAATCCGCTGCTGGATATGATAGCCCTCGGCAAGCCGTTGGCATCTATCGCGGTCTTCCAAAGCAATGATCCATCTAGCAACTGCACACGAGCTCATGTCATCGCTCTGTCTCCGCGGTGGATGGGGAGGGGCCTTCGTCCATCGGTGGAATGACAAAGAACTTCGTCCGCTAACGAAACTTAGCGATGGTCCAAGGGTGACACTGCCACATTCTGAAAATGATGATGATGCTGCCACATGGGCGAGGCGTAAAAAATAAATAAAATATATTTTATTTGCTTTTAATTTTATTTTAGTATTTTTCTTTTCTATCTACGTGACTTTACCGAAAGAACCAAGAATATTTTTTTTGCAGAAGTGACCTGGCTATCACAAATGATAGCTCGACGAAGTGGCTTATCATCGTGTGGAAATTGATAGCAGCCAAACACTCAAAGCACATGTTTCTAAATGTGGAGGGATAAACTGGAGAACCCGGAGAAAAATCCATGCGACCACGGGGAGAGAGACATGCAAACTCAAAATATACAGGCGTCTGGGTCGGGATCGAACCCACGACCTCCTGCATACCGGGCGAGGGAGTTAACATCTCGCCACCGTGGTGCCCAAACCAAGACCCGTCAAAGGTTCCGCGTTCTCTCATCCTGACAACGTCCTTGTGGACACGAGAAAAGGTGCGTTGCGTACAGGAGGTGCGCGCACGCGTACGGCACTGACACATAGTACGGGGACGCGGGACTGACCTGTCCTGCAGAAATCCGCGTCATTGGGCATGGACTGTCCACTGATATCGGTAGCTGCAACGATACACAGGTTCACCGGCGAGGTCAAGAACGCACGCGTGCTACGCGGAACGGACAGCGCGCCGATCCCAGTAGATCATCCCTCCTTCGTAGTTCCACGATGGCAAACGTGGCCCGTGTGCGTGCAGCGTGTATCGCGACAGAGATGTGCATTTAGTATTACAAAAACACGGTTATATCTGTGTGGAAAGAGTTTTATTTGTACGGAATAACATCTCTTCTTGGTTCTTTCGGTAAAGTCACGTGTGGCCGAAACGTCGTAAGAATTGTATTTTATGTTTTATTTATTTTATTTTATTATTTCCCTTTTACGTGACTTTACCGAAATAACCAAGAAGATGAATCCCTGCAGTCACGAAAGCTTTAAATCCAGACAAATCTCCTCCTTCACGTATCCATCCCTCCACATAATAACAAATGTATAAAAGTAAAAAAAAAATCTCCTATCAGCCGTAGGGCCTTCTGGGAGTGCATCAGCTCAGCAGCATTGGTTCAACACAAGCAAACTGGACCAGGTTCCACGTTCAGCATCTCATCAGCAGTCAGGCTTGGTTGTGTAAAAAAATGGCCTTACCTATTTTTAGAACATCCTGCACCGTTTGACTGGCAATCTTATTGATGTTGTACGACCTGTGGATGACACACGCAGAGCCAATGGTCATGCAGGATGATCCAATTATAGACACCCCACCAATTTCCCATGGCCCTCTTACTTCCCTTCTCTGGGTGGGGTATGGCAGCAGCCTGCAAGCGGCCCCCCTACTCTGGTTCAGTGCGGAACCACGACGAATGCCATCATATCAGCCTGGCGACCTGAACATCGATCAACGATCTCTCACCGCCTCCAGCGCATCAACAACCCGACCTTCCGTCTCAACGCTTCATTGAACGCGGGAGTGACCGTGCTGGGCAATGCATTTTGAGATTAGTGGGAGGTCTGTGGGAAGAGGCTTCGAAATCTTATATTTACACAGCGCCTTTATCTAAGGCGCTTTACAAGGGTGATGAGTGATACAATGAGGGTAGCTAAAGGTGATACGGTGAATAGGGATGGGGTGCGGGGAGGGAGATTAGTGCATACGAGAATTACGGGGGGCAATCTAGAAATGGAGGGAATGATGGGCCAGGGAGAAGAGGTGGAGGCCTTGACGGAGGAGTGGAAACTAGAAGGGAGGGTGCTTCCTTCATGCGGAGGGGAAGTTTATTTGTTCAACCCCCGCCCGCTACATGGAGGTATATTTGACCATACTTCCCCATCTGGGAGACAAATCACTCGCCACTGATATTAGACATTGCCGCGAGCGGAACTCAGGTCTCCGGGTTTACAGTGCAACGCGCTAACCACCGCGCTACTGCCCCCCCATTAAACAGTACGGGTAGTGTCACACACACACAGGCAAGACAAAGAAAAAGATCCCCTGCATAGCCCAGGCAGGCTGTTAAGGCAAGTGCTGTTAAGCAAGCAACTGTGAAGGCCGGGGCAGTGCACGAAGGGGGTGGCGTGCGGCCAGCACCACGTCCGGCACTGATGTTTTTTACACACCGTGCACCAGGTACTCATTTAAACGCCAAGTCGACCTCGGGGAGACCCAGGACCGATTGAGGTATTTGCTGATCGTGAGCCGGAATCGAACTCTCCAGACTCGTAGTGCAGTACGCTAGCCAATACGCCATCGCTCTCCACACTCGCGCAGACATGCGCAGACACGCGCAGACACGCGCAGACACGCGCAGACACGCTCAGAGACGCGCAGACACGCTCAGAGACGCGCAGAGACGCGAGCATGGCATGGGCCGCAATGCGTTGATACCACTGCAGGCCACGCTGGCGCGCCACGTGTGGGGTCTGCGGAGGCAGCAGCAATGGCCTACCAGGCGCTGGAGCCGCTGCCCGTGCACACGCTGACCCCGGAGCTCTTCTGCTTCTCCCAGGGGCCCCCGTCCACGCTCAGCTCGTAGTAAGAGGCCCTGGGGGCACACGTGAACGGGAGATGTGAACGTCTAAAAAAAAGGTCACCTCCGACGTTTGCCGCTCCCCGCACGCACACAGGCACACAAAGACTCCCTATGTAGCCCACGCAGGCTGTCGGGGAAGGTGCTGTTAGCGAGCACCTATGAAGGCCGGAACGGCAAACGAGGGGGGTGGGGATGGCCAGCACTGCTCCCGGCCACCTTCCCAGTGCTAATGTTTACACACTGCAACAAGTACTCATTTAAGGCTGATTTCGCTGTAGACAGATGTGGGGCACACCGTGTCTCGGCATAGCAGTCACCTGGAGGAGATGGACTCGCCAATGTAGACTTCGTTCAACGCGCACACAGGAAGTCGCTTGGGCCCGCTCACCAACCCCAGTGTCGTCCCTGCCGACACAACAACACCAACGCCGAGATCGTCACCAGCCATGCTCTATCCACTGCCAGACGGAGCCCTCCTGAAGCATTCGCCAGCTATCACCAGCCGACTCCATCGCTCCATCTCTCCGCGGCGGACGTGCTCTCGGGCACGTTCCCTCCTCCTTTGGCTGCCGCTCCATCGCTTGTCTCCACCGTCGTCGTCTCTTCTCGCCGTGACGACGCGGCCAGCCCGAGGCCGCTCCCCTTTCTCGACAGTTCACGCGATGTCCATAACGCGCGCGAACTCTTTAATCCATGCGTTCCTCTCCTCCTGCCTCTCGTTGCTAACTCCAAGCATGTGTAGAGGAGTAAAATGGGGACGTGACGTCATGTGTGCCTTCCAGTGCGATGACGTCATGGAACGTGACGTCATGCGCGCTGGGCGGCTCGATGACGTCATGTCTCGTGGAGTACTTAAGGGAGACCCCGTGACGAAAGCGGGGTCGCTGTGGAAACGGGTAGAGTGAGAAGGGTAGAGAGGGAACCAGGATGTAGAGGGACGAAGTCATGAGTCTGGAAGGACGCCGGTGGTAGCCGATAGAGGTGTTTCTCTCTCCGGTCGGTGGAGTTGGCAGAGTCCCCAATCCGACACGGAGAGAGAGACCAGAGCTAGCCGGGCAGGGACCAGGACTCAGTGTAGGACCCCTAACCCCTGGGAGTTGTGTACCCTGGTGTGTTAAGTTGCAACATCTTTGATAAACTTACGGCGAAAGCCCTTAACCTTCAAGCCGTCTCCGAGTGCGTCCTGGGAACTCCTCAACACATGCATCTCTCCAGGCTCATTGGTGCCCTTTTCATCTTTTCCCCATTTTCTTTGTCAATGTGCAGGATCCTAACCCATCTGTGGAACTATTTTAGTTGTTATTCATTCGTATGACTCCGTTACCCTGGGTGCTGCATGCGTCACATCCTCCCACCCACCCAAACCCTCATTGACACACCAAGCAGCGGTGGACTCACCTTGAGACTGCACCCGAGACCAATCAAGGAAAAACAAAGCCAGCTGGCCCAGCACCCTTTCCGTAGCACATGCGAATGCAGCACAACGCTTCATGAACATATATTTCACTTGTCGGTACCGCCTGCGCTGCCGTAACCTTAGTTTTTCTACGTTAGGCGGTACCGGTTCTGCTCTGGCCCGTGGACTACAAGGTGACACCAAGTGGCGCAAGGCGCCCACACACCAGCCCGCCCCCCCCCCCCCCCGCCCCCCCGCCCGCCCGCCTGCCTGTCCGCCCGCCCACCTGCCCGCCCGCATGCCCGCCAGTCCGCCCGGTCACCTGCGTGTTTGGCAGCGGCGGCCAGGTGCGCTGAACGGTGCTGCGCCAGGCTCAGCTGCTGCTCGTGGAGGTCCACGGGCACGAGGCCAAGCCCCGAGCCGTCCGTCTCGACGCGGATGCGCTGGCGCCACAGGTACCTGGCCGCGATCGGGTCGCGGGCGCGCCAACACGAGCCTGGGTCAGAGCGCCGCCTCGGGGGGCTGGTTACGTTGGCGAATACTCCGTCTGGTGGCCAAGAGGGGTCACACTAGTCCCGTCGTCAAAAGACTTTTCTGTGATTACCAATGTTTTGGTTTCGTTGTACTTCAGAGAAGAGATGGTGATTGGCAGATGAGAAGAGGCCTGGACCTGAGCAGGTGCATTGTGTCACAGGATTACACCAGGAAGTCGTTGTGATTTCTTGGTTTCTGACCTGAAGCTGCTTGGCGCACACTCCAGCGAAAACGGCGCGTAACTAATCGCGACCACATTTGATTGTGAGAACGCTTTAACTCATGGTGAATGAGTGACCTTCATCGATAATGATCGGCATGTTAAACGCCTGCACACATGACAATTTCATTTGTTTGGCTACGTCGGGCGGTGGAGAGTTACACAAATAACTTTCGGCCAGACCCGTCATGTGACCGAACCCAAAAAAAAACTATTACAAACCGTGGCATTGGCTGTGATAAACCTACTTAGACGTTGTGTTGCAATGGGTACGCCCAATGGTTGCGGCCTCAGCAGGCCACGTGCACGCCCGACACTCACCTGAAATCACCTTTCTGTAGCTTCCGCAGCGCGAGGGGCATGTTGGTGGTGTAGCAGACGGGCAGGCACAGGTGGCCCTGAGACCTACGGCAAACGGCAACAACAGCGGTAGCTTAATAACACCGGCACGCAATCCCCCGGCTCAACACGATTAGCTACGTATGGTGCGAAAGAAGTTCAACATACTTACAACTGTGAATTCCTACTCAAATGAGCAATGAGGTATGAATGCTCATCGACAGTTTTATGAGTGCTGAGCCAGTGGAGGGAATTCCATGTTCCTATGGCAGGGGCGGGTTTTTCCATAGGACAGCCACCACTAACTTCGCCAGAAATAGTTGTTCACTTTTATTGACCTCGGAGGGATGATGATGGGCCAAGTCAACCCCCGCCAACCAGGATTTGACCTTGTAACCTTCCGATTGCAAAAAAAAGAAATCGAATGTTTAGTTGTATATACTGATGTCGTCGTTCATGCAAACTGCATCTCGCAGTCGCTGAGTAGGAACCACAGATAAGTTGTAAGGCTGGCCGTGCGGCGAGCCGTCGCCAAAGATTGCTCTGCAGTTCTCTACATGTTAAGATATTTTCAGTCAATTAGTGAGTGTTTATACTGCACGTGAGAGCAAACCGGAGCACCCGGAGAAAATCGACGAATGTTAGGGGGCGGGCGATCAGGATCGTGCAATACATTATTTTGGTGGCAAGGCGGTGCATTGGTAACACTTGTGCGTTACAGTGAGAAGGGACTTGGGTTCGATTCCCAACTCTGGTGCTTTTCTGTAAGGAGTTAATATGTTCTCCCTGTTGTGCATGGGTTTCCTCTGGGTTCTCCGGTTTACTTCCGTGAAGAAAACGTAACTGTTATGGCCAAAACTGTTATTGGCCCGATGCTGAAAATTGACTGCAAATTACGCATTTGGGATTACACACAGAGGAGCAACATCGCCCCCTACTGCGTAACCTTGGCAGGACCCTCCTGAAACAGCCTTGAGACTCAGTGAGGTTGTCCTGGGTAAACAAGCGTAATCATGAAAACAGTAATAATAATAATTTGCCAGTGACGTCGGCCGTGGTCGGGAATCAAACTAAACGTTACAGCGGAGTGCGCTAACCACGGCGCCACCACTCCACACCACCGCCTCACTGCACGGTGGCGTAGCCCTTGAAAACGTTCAAAAACAATCCGATGGGCGCGTACCTCTCCGGATCGGTGTTGACACCAATGACTAGTTTCCTGGGGTCATGGACCTTGCTGGCCGCCAAGAGCAGTGTGCCGTCGCCTGCCACACAACCAGAGAGCAAACACAACACGAGCCTCCGTGAGCACTCCCAGGGGATGCTGCCGCATGGGAATCGTGACTCATTCTGCTCGGCAGAGGTATGAGAATTCTGGGCAGGGCGGTTCTGATATCACTCACCGCCAGAGGTCGCAACCGGGTACCCGATACCCGTACCCTACCCGATACCCGGCTACCCGTACCCAGCCGGGTACGGGTAGCCGTTTGCGACCCTGGTGCGGCCGGGTACGGGTACGGGTAGGCCGTGAGTCACTGGTGAGTGACCGTTTGTCACTCATTTCGGGTAGGGTACGGGTACGGGTAGGGAACGGGTACCCGTACCCGGCCGGGTACGGGTACGGGTACCCATTTGCGACCCTGGTGCGGCCGGGTACGGGTTAGGAATCAAAACCCGTTTGCGACCTCTGCTCACCGCTGCGACATTCACCACGCCAGTGCACCGACACCCGCGCCACCGACTGCTCCCCGCTTGGATGTGCGACACGTAAACGATACGCCAATGCTGCATTTAGGCCAACGAATTGAACAAAACTATGCGAACGAGACGCAGCAAAGGAGGAACGATACAAACGAGGTGACCAGGGGCGTAGCGCGGTTGGCATGTGCCCTGGTGCAAGAAATTATATGCCCCCTGTCCCCCGCCATCCAATGTCCCCCCCCCCCCTCCACCTCCTATTCGTATCCCAGTGCCTGGACCCATCCGGCCCGTGGGCCACGGTAGATTTGCACCGCCCGCACACTCGATAGCTACGCCACTGTCGTCCGCCTTGACTGAGAGGAACGACTGCTCATCGCCGCGTTGGCGTAGGGCCACGCACCACGATGCACTTGGGCACGGGGACTTGACAACGAGCACGCCGGCGCGCCCCCACCCCCCCCAACACACGCACCTCCCGCAGATATGATGGTGTCAGCCCAACTGACGTCCTGCTCGCAGTAGTCGTGCCTCTTCACCACGCGCACCTCCACGCCGCTCTCCCTGCAAGACAACGCGCGTATGTTGGCGCAACAAAGATTCCTGAATCCATCTGCGTGGAGCTCTGCACATGATTCCCTGCGTACGCGAGGTGGGGGTTTCTCTGCGTTCTGCCGGGTTCTCTGGGTTTCTGTCCACATGACGCCAAACGCCGGTGAATGCAATCGGCCAAACATCGTCGATGTAGCGGGAACCTCCTGGAAATGAGTGTCGAGACTCAGTGACGGTTTGTTTGGGTGGATTCAAGGACATTACTTTACAGGGGAAACGATGGTGCATTGGTTCCTGCACCGCACGACAAACCCAGCAGCACGAGTTTGGGAGGCCCTGGCGAGCACGGTGAAGTATGGTCAACCATGACTGACATGGCGTGGGGAGGCCTAGATCCAGCAGTGGATTGGCAGAGGGGCTGTAAATGATCAATTACACTGGTCAACACATTTTTTCTGGCATAAGGTATTCCAACGGGTTTAAGGTAATTTTGGGGTGCTGATTCCAAATCTGGCATCGGTTTTTGTCTATCACATCAGGTTTTTGAGATATTAAATATTGCATTTTCAATAAAAACTGCAGAAGAAAAATATTAAATAAATGTGGATATGTACATAAAATTATATTATAAAACACACCATCCTAAAAATACAGCACCATATTTTAACACTAAAGCAGTCACTGACTCGCAACAACTTGCAATCATAAGTGACGGAGTTAATTTCGGGAAAAATCAATGAAAATGGGGTATGCCGATAGCATAAAAATGAGATGTGATAGAGCAAATCTGAGATCACATTTGGAATCGGCACCCTAAAATTAGTCTAAAACAGCTGTATAAGTCCAGGCCAGAATTTTTTTTTTGTTGACCAGTGTTATTAATGTATGAAGAACATAATGGGTTAATGCAACCCCCGCAGCCACCAGGTGCACCTGGAGTCACCACAATAACTCAAACAAATGAATGAATCACTGAACCGGAATCTCTTCATTGCATCACTCGGGGAGGGGTGGAGAGGAGAGGGAATTAATCCACTCTGCAATGTACAACCAGCCCCGAAGGAGACTTTTATAAATACATTTGGCAGGCAAGACAAAGATCCCCCGTATAGCCTTTAACAGACTGTTGGATCAAGTGCTGTTAGCGAGCACCAATCAAGGCCGGCACCGCACACGAGGTGGGTGGGTGGTCAGCACCACGCCCGGCCGCCTTCGTAACCTGAGTGGGGATGTTTACACAACGCACCAGGTATTCATTTGAGGCTGAACCGATCTAGGGGAGGCCCAAGACCGGTTCAGATAATCGTCCCTTGGCGTTGGCTGTGAGCGGGAATCGAACTCGGGACGTCGGGTTAGTTGCGCAGTAACACACACCTTGGTGTGTGTGTGTGTGTGTTACTGTGTTGTTGCCTGCCAAGTGGGAGCGGTGGTGCAGTGGTTAGCGCGCTGCGCAACTAACTCAACAACCTTGGTGTGTGTGTGTTAATGTGTCTCACACACACACCTTGGTGACACATTAACACACACACCTTGGTGACACATTAACACATACACCTTGGTGTGTGTGTTGACTGACACTGACAAAATTAGAAACCCAGTGTTGTTGCCAATTTAGTGCAGCTCAAGACGCTCGGAGTGGCGCACAGAAAATGTGTTATTTGCAGGCCGTTACAAAAGCGTTCGGCCCTTTATGTGGCTGCAGGCCACACGCAACTAACTTGCGGGCGAAAATTCAGCGTTGCGGGTTGGAGCAAAGTGAAGACTTGGGTCGTGTCTGGCCCCCCACGGGGTCCCCACCACCACCACCGCCGCCGCTGTGCAAGACAGCAGCAGAGGTCGGCACGTACTGCAAGCTGCTGATGAGGTGAAGGACGTGCTTTCGGTGGACGTGGTAGCGCTCCAGAAGGCCGCCGTAGTTGGAGCCCCGCAATGCCAGCTAGCGAGAACAGGCGCACAGAGAGAGACTGAACTCAACAACAAACTATAAACTACATCTTTTTTTTACTTGAGCAAATTGGCACAAGACAAGAATAAAGCTGAAGCAAATGACATGTAGAGAGCACTATCTGCCCAGTGATGGTGATGATTTTTTTTATTTTACCAGGTAAGGCCCACTGAGCAATGCAGCTCTTTTTCAGAAGCGACCGGGCCACAAATGATAACTCAACGAAGTGGCTTATCACGTGGACATTTATAGCAGTCAAACACTCTCAACGCATGTTTCTAAATATGAAGGAAAAAACCGGAGGACCCGGAGAAAACTCCACGCTACCACGGGGAGTTGGACATGCAAACTCCTAATATAGAGCAGGCATCAGGATCGAACCCACGACGACCTCCTGTATACCAGGTGAGGTAGTTAACATCTTGCCACCGTGGTACCCGAATTGTCAAAAGTAGCAACATCAGACCTGTCAACCCATCCGTTTAAACCTTATTCTTGTACAGGGAAATATAGTTGTACAGGTCCATACAGCGTACGGCCGTTTATATAGGGGAAAAGTTGTGTGTGTGTCAATTTGTGTTGTGTTTCTCCCTTGTGATGGGACTCTGTAGGATGAACGTTGAGATTTGTCAGGGCACGAGATGACCAATTTCGATTTAAAGCTTTCGTGACTGCAGGAATTCATCTTCTTGGTTCTTTCGGTAAAGTCACGTAGAAGGGAAGTAATAAAATAATAAAAATAATAAAACATAATAAAATAATTCTCACGACGTTTCGGCCACAACACAAGCAGCCGTCTTCAGGTGAAACCAGGTCTGTCGAGATGATCAATAAAGTCTGAATTGGTCTGTAATAAGGTAGGGCACTGATTAGGGGTTGACAGGTATATAGTATAGAGTACAGTATAGTGTAGTGTATAGTGTAGTGTATAGGATGCACGTTGAGATTTGTCAGGGCACGAGATTATCAATAAAGTCTGAATTGGTCTGTAATAAGGTAGGCACTGATTAGGGGTTGACAGGTAT
>CM025644.2:4407270-4419313 GCA_014621495.2 Entosphenus tridentatus | reverse complement strand
GTGTTGGTGAGTGTTGTGGTGAGTGTTGGTGAGTGTTGTGGTGAGTGTTGGTGAGTGTTGTGGTGAGTGTTGTTGGTGAGTGGTGATGAGTGTTGGTGAGTGGTGGTGAGTGGTGGTGAGTGTTGGTGAGTGGTGGTGAGTGTTGTGGTGAGTGGTGGTGAGTGTTGTGGTGAGTGTTGTGGTGAGTGGTGGTGAGTGTTGTGGTGAGTGGTGGTGAGTGTTGTGGTGAGTGTTGGTGAGTGTGGTGGTTTTGTGGTGAGTGTTGTTGGTGAGGTTGGTGAGTGTTGGTGAGAGTGGTGGTGAGTGTTGTGGTGAGTGGTAGTGAGTGTTGTGGTGAGTGGTGATGAGTGTTGGCGAGTGTGCTAAATGCACACGAAGCGTACAGGACAAGGTGACAGAGCCGAGTCACATGCCCACTGTGAAGATGCGAGCCGCGTGTGTTGAGTATCGCTACAAAGCCGCTCCTCACATGGTGAGGGTGAGCGCCTGTTGCTCACCAGCTGCCTGAGGTCCTCCTCGGACAGGGCGGCGCATTTGTATCGCTGCTGCTCGAACTCGTAGCGGGTCGTCTTCTCGAGCACCAGAGCCCGAGCCACGCGGGGCGGCTCCGTGGAGCCTGCCCCTCGCCTGCTCGGCCCGCCGGGAAAGTGACGCCTCGCCGGGCGGGCGCTGTCCGACCGACCGCCCCCCTCGGGGTCCACGCGGCCCGATGGTTTCGCAGCAGCAGCAGCAGCCGACGATGTCGTCGTCTCTCCGAGAGAAGCAGACAAGCCGGGTGGTGGTGATGATGATGGTGGTGAAGTGTGGGGACAGGGAGAGACACTCAGGGCTCTGCGGCCCAGAGGGGATAAGAGGAAACCCGAACAGAGCAGTCGTCGCATGGCACCGCTGAATGAGTGCGAGGTAGTGAAATTGTCCCCTCCTCCTCCTCCACCACCTCTCCTCCTGTCACCCTTTTACGACTGTTCCCCACTTCTCTCCTTTCCTATCAGCTCGAGGCCTGCAAGTGCTCTCTCACCCCCTCCACCCCCCCCGTGGTCTACCCACCACCAGTAGTTCAACACCACTCTCTCCTCCTCCTCCGTTCCTCTCTTCCTCATTCCTGGCTGTACCGAGTCCTCTCCTCGGTCCTGTCCTTCGCAAGTCCTTCAGTCGTCTGAACTCTTATCCTTCAGGTCTCAAAGTCCTCACCTACTGCCCACTCTGTTCATCAAGTCTCCCGTTAACCCTCCTCCCATCATATCCACACCAACTCCTCTCTCATCATCCTGTCTTCCACAATAGCTCTTCTCTCCTCCCCCTCCCCAAATCCTTTCACCAATCGAGGACCCTGACTATACTTTAAAAACGATACATATGATAATTGGTTTTTATACCCTTTTATCTGGCAACAAAACTGACACCTTTTTTTACAAGGAGTCATGTTTGCATAGACCACAATACCTGCAGTCGGAATGAAAACAAAAAACACAACTCTGATAATGTATGCACTGTCCTTGAAATTGATTGGTCCACACCCGAGACAGCTTTCTTTAGAGCCTAGTCTCACATGGTGTTGGACCAGATGACGCCAAAAGGCGCACAACTCAAAGAAAATGCACCAGAAAGCTGTCTCGGGTGTGGACCAATCAACTTCAAGGACAGTGCATACATTATCAGAGTTGTTTTTTGTTTGCATTCCGACTGCAGGTATTGTGGTCTATGCAAACATGACTCCTTCTAAAAAAAGGTGTCAGTTTTATTACCAGATAAAAGGGTAAAAAAACAATTATCATATTTTGCTACTGGCAAATGCGGTTCCAATAACGATACATATATTTTTTATTTTACCAGGTAAGGCCGAATGAGCTGAAGTTATTTTTAAGAAGCGACATAGCCACAAATGATAGCTCAACGGAGTGGCTTTATCGTGTGGACATTTATAGCAGCCAAATACTCATAAAAGAACACGCAAATATACATCAGGTGTCAGGATCGAGCCCACGACCTCCTGCATACCAGGCGAGGTAGTTAACATCTTATTTTGTCTTCCAATAATCTACAGTTTTATTTCAATCACATTTAAATTGACAATGTGGGTTATTGTGGCGGACCATCAATGAGTAAAACGTCAAGAACACCCAAACGACGTATTCCCTCAAATGATTGAAGCTGTTTAATAAGTACAGAATATTTACACACACGTTCAAAGAAGAATATAAATACCGAATTATGGTGATTGCAAGTCATACATTACCATTAATAAACTTATACGGTACTGTCCCTGCAGATTCATGGCAAGAAAATTGGTCTTTTATTATTACCCAAACCCTTAACTATAACCCCTAACTCCCAACTGAAACTTTGGCCTAAACCTTAAGTACAACCATAATTCCCAACACTAACCCCTAAAACAATAGGGTTAAAGATGTGCATTCAGTTTCAAGGTGATTTTGTTTAACCTGGCGAGGAACTCGAGACCAAGATTAATCTCATTTGCAAGCGTAACCTGGAGCAAGGCATCTTTCTCCTAATAATGATAAATGAATACGGTGTAAAATCTAATTTCAATACGCAGGCTTTTGCGACCAATATCTATAATAGAGGGGATGGTGGGGTGTGGTTGGGGTTAGATCGTGTAATTCCCATCTAACCCAAAAAAAACATGAAAAGAATCCCATTTGTTCCATTTGTGGTTAACTTTCGAATTTGGCAAATTTTGGACCTTGGCGTCAGCACACAATGGCTTCTTCTTGCCAATGACATCAGGGGATCTTTAACGTCCAACGTGAAACAGATGGCATGTAGTAGTCCAGTACTGTATTCTGGTTATTACACCCACGGTAATATGCCTCAGCATCTTAAAGCGCTTTACGTAAACAATCGAATTTCAACCATTCTATTCCATTGCCTTGTGGCAGTCTGGGAGAGATCAAACATTACATCAACAACAACGTGTATATTATTGTGCCCCTGATGTAAGACATCTCAGAGCGCAGTTGTTTTAGTCTAGGGGACCCCAAGTGGCAACTGTCCCCACGCAGCACGTGTACGTATGATGGACTTGTTTCACACCGTACGTAGGCAACCGTGCTGATCAGAGGTGCAGCACCAGCCTGAAAATGGGTATTGTCCAACAGTCGTGTTTGTTTTTGTGCTGCCCTTTGTTAATTTCACTGCTATGTTCCTGATGAAACCCCAACACACTAAACCCTAACCCCAACCAACACTAAACCTGAACCAAAAACCAAGGAAGGACTGTCATTGGACTAAAACCTGCAGGGACAACTGTGCCACTCAATTTATTTCACCCGCAATCTACAGAGACGGAAGGTAGTCCTCTACCTTAATAAAATACACAATCATATCACCGACAAAATGTACATGTAATCATTTAAAAAAAAAACCCCACAGTGTACTTGCAAAATAAGTCCATTCACCAAATTTGTTACATTTTATACAGTAGTTCCATTAGTCCATTAACCTGAGCTGTAGCAGTAGGAAACACACACACACAATTCACGTGCGCGTACGATTCACTCGACACTTGCATACGGTACTCAAAAAAATCCACGCACGCATGAGTTCTCGTCACGTTATGCAAAATAAATATCTTGTAGAATGTACGTAAATGATCAATGTGCAGTGATTTCCTCTCGTGCATCACAATCACCCGCCCCCCGCCCACTTAACAGATGCAAGGTTAAAAGTCAGAAGTTATACAAAAAAGAAAAAGACACCGTTCCCTGTATGTGCAACTTGTAGATACCAGCAATCGCACGTCCATAGCAGCCAACAGAGAGATGTGCGGTGGAGTCGCGACCGTAATTCGCACGGTCACTTGTCGCACGCCGAATGACCAACAACGCCAGGAAAAGCACCCGATCTCATCGGAGCTTGGAAGCTAAGCGTGCCCTGGCCTGGCCGGTGCTTGGACAGGCGACCGCCACATGCACCACAGCTTGTTGTAGGCTGTGGGGGTTATGTGGTGGGCAGCACGGCGCGCCATTGCGCAGCTGTACTTCACTGCTCTCAAATACTCTCCCCTGCCTTCGCCAACCCCTGCTGACCAGTATTGAAGCACGGTCAAACAAACTCCACAAGCCCGCATGGCGCGTTGATGCCTTCATCCAGCAGTGCATTGACATAGGACGGTATAATGTACCAAACCTGTTGCACACATTTACACGAGGCCACAACCTCGCCCAAAATCTGAAGCTACCAATTTTCTTGCGAGGCTCCGCCAGGGCACAGTTGTGGGGGCTGGAACCCCTTCCACCCAACATAAGAGTGGGCCTCACTCTTTCCCACACTGGGCCTCACCCATTGCTCATACGCCTCGCCTACTCTTCTCTGTCGACCCTGCCCACTACTCCGGGTAGCCCCACCCTTTGCACGTATCATCACAAGTCCAGTACAAGGGCCAGAACATTTTAAACCCGCAGACAAAATCCACATTTACACACAAGTGTCCGGAGGACACCAGGACAGAGTGTCCCTGCCAATCAGAAGGTCTGGTTACATTACATAAACCCCTTAGGTCAGGCACCAATTTGGAGCTACTTACCAATCGGCTAACCTTACAAACCCTGCCGGTCCACGTCACGACACGATGGCACGTTTGTCAGCGGCAAACACCTCGGACAGTTGTAAACATAACGCAGGAAGCCAACGCGAATGTTTCCACAGCCCGTGCGATATAGACTGAATCGATCCCAATACGGTAAGTCCACATTAAACCGTCCAATTGCATTGCATCATTGCATCAGCATTGCGACAACATCAAAAACACACAACCGACATGTCCTCTGATGGTCTAAATGTACAGCAGCCAAGGTTTGTTTTGCCTCTTGGGCCAGTGGTAGCCAGCGATTGGCCAAAATTGGGTAGCTGTATTCTCGGAGTGGAATGATT
The DNA here is from genome assembly GCA_014621495.2 of Entosphenus tridentatus. Taxonomy (NCBI): domain Eukaryota; kingdom Metazoa; phylum Chordata; class Hyperoartia; order Petromyzontiformes; family Petromyzontidae; genus Entosphenus; species Entosphenus tridentatus. The sequence goes on along the minus strand of CM025644.2, from coordinate 4,414,420 downwards.
AATCCGTTCCCTGCGATTGGACGAATTGTCACGATTCTGGGTCGTGATTCAATAGTCAATTAGTATTTGTAGCACCTCTTTACATCAGAGAACAGCTCTCACCGAAGTGAGTACCACAGAAGCGGACTTTCCAACCTGCTGTGCCACTGAGAGTAGTGTTTATCACATGACAGTAAAACCAATACATTTAATTCTTAGAGTTGGAATTGATCCAAATTAGGTGAAAAAACTAATTTAGAGTGTTGGTGAACATTAATGCACCGGGCCGCCATTTATCAAAGCATTAAATGGCAGCGCGTCTAGTGGATTTGGTGGCAATTAAAACAACATTTACCCTTGCACAATTCAACGCATGTTTCGTGAACTTAAGAACCCGTACGGACGAGTATCGATGTTCTCGCAAGCACTAGCAAGGACAAAACTGCCGTAGAGTTGCCTCGTTTCCCATCTGCGGCCTAAATTTTTAAAATGCCAGTCGCTTCTCTTGCATTGGGTGGCCATCACAAGGCTGCGCGTCAACGCTTTGACAAGGCGCACTGCAACGCGATCTCGCTGAGCGGCGGAAAAATATCTTGCGACCGCTTGATAAAAAAAAACAACGCAGGCTCCGAATGAGTAAGCAGGTCACCGTCCGTGCTACAAGGGACACACGCTGTTGACGTTGAGCAGCACTGGCTCGAGAGGCTGAGTGTCGTCCGGCTCGTCGATGCACAGGCGGTAGCCGCAGCCCTTGCGCTGCACCTTCTGCAGCGGCGTGACGCGGCGGCCCCGCGGCGGCAGCAGGAAGGAGAGCGAGCCGGCGATGAGCATGTGCCAGAGCGAGTGCGTGTAGTAGTAGTTCTTGTCCGTCTCCACCACCACGTAGAGCATCACGGCCGTCAGCGCGATGACGGTGCCCGGCAGCAGGAAGAAAACCCACCGACGCCACGACGGCGGGTAGCAGTGCCGGCGCCGCACCATCCGCACCGCCTGCGCCCGGGCGCAACAAAACAAACACAAGAGTCGCATTACACCCACGCAACCTGCCAATTAACTGCGGTGTACCGACCTATACCACTGGGTAGACAGAGGTGGTGGGACATGGGGGGGGGAAATTTAGTAAATTAGTTTCAACTGCCGTGCCGGGAGATCGAACAGAACCGGCGACCCCTGGATTGGAGAGTTCCCGTGGCGTAAAGATTCCGCCGAGAGGGTGTGCACGCTCTCTCGTGGTGGTGGTGGTGTGGCTGGCTGTGGTTGCTGCACGGTGGCGGTGCGGTGCCTTGCCCAAGCGATGGCCAGCAAAACGAGGGCGAAGAGCGTCGGCCCCAGCAGGTTCCACAGTCCGTGTCGGTCCATTTGCACCACCATGGCGAGCACGAGCGCTCCGAGCAAGTACAGCACCTGCGGCGGCAACGCATCAACGTCACAAGGCAGCGGTGGCCAACACGTGGATCGCGATCAAAATCTGAACAAACACTAACATAGGCAGACAACATTCATTAGGGCTGATGGCAAATAACAATCCGCGAATAGGAATTCGTACATTAAAAAATACTAATTTCTACCGAGAGATGACGCTAGTACATTATTGGGTAGAGGAGGGTGTACGACACAACATTTTATTTTCGTGATCTGACCGAACCAAAAGCCATTTGTTGAGTGGTGAATGTGGCCACCCCACAGGAGACGACAGGCTGACGTTGCGGCGTGCGTGTGGCCTAGTTCCCGGGTACGAACCTCTTTGGCAACGGTCTGCAGGCGAGCCATGCAGATGAGGGTGACCCAGACGCACATGAGGGAGCCGAAGAAATCGCAGTACTGCAACACGTCGTAATCCATGATGCACAGCACGGTCACCCCGGGCTGATCGCAGGCGTGATAAAACTGCAAACAACACAAGAGATCCCCCGTGAAGCCTACATCGACTGTTGGGGCAAGAGCTGGTTAGAGAGTAGTAGCTGCTGATGTTTAGACACCACCGCAACAGGTAGTCATTTAACTGGCCCAAGACCAGTTAAAATATTCGTCACTGTTATTTGATCGTGGGCGGGAATCGAACTCAAGTCACCAAATTGGTAGTGCAGCGCGCTAACTGCTGTGCTGCCGCGTCCCCACGCCCAAACACACATATAATTCACAGTGCATTACTTAACCATTTTTGCATAATCAACATGTGGATTCATATTCTTGGTTCTTTCGGTAAAGTCACGTAGGTAAAAAATTAAATTAATAAAAATAAAACAATAAAAATCACGACGTTTCGGAGGCAACACAAGCCTCCGTCATCAGGTGGGAAGAAACATGTGGATTTTTCAACTCACACAGTAACAAGGTAATGCCATAGTTTCCACCCTATGACAGAACCAATAAAGATCAAGTGACACGTGAGCCCGAGTGACACGTTGGTTTGATTGGCTCTATCGGGTAGATATGAAAGTCGGCATTATACCTCCACGGTCTCACCCAAGAAGTAACGAATTATAAATCAAAACGTTGGTCGTAAAAAAAGCCGACGTACAAAGCTAAAATAATGCTGTTTACATCTACGAAGGACGCCGTACAGTCCTCACCTGCGGGTATTTTTACACCAGACAGCACAAGTCGAGGCATGTGCAGGGCATGCAGCTTCAGAGTGATTTATATTTGGCCTGTAAACAATTTACCCACCACAGTGGTTTGTTAAATTACGACGATTTGGAACTGAGATTAGATTCATGAACGGGTTATTTGTCATCTCCGTTTGTAGCGTGTCTCATTTCCCCCCCCCCCCTCCTCATTTTGCCATCTACAGCCAATTCAATCACTTGTCATGCACGATTCACGGTAACGATTCAATTCAAGAGTCATCAGCACGGTTGGCTATGTACGGCGCGAAAGTAGTTCAACATACTTCCATACATTAATTTACTTTCATACGTGGGCTTCCGTGACCAATATCATGAATCATAATTCGTTTCTTTGAACGTGTAGTGTATAATGCAAATTTTCAACGAGGCCCTCCGTCACCCACCCGACAGAGCAAATCAAATCAAGCCGTCACGTGGGTAAACATGCCAACTGCCTTGGTTTATCAACAAACCGGTGGAGAGATGAAAAGCGAGGAACTTTTTTTTTTAATATATTTTTTTACGTGTGTTTACGTTTCACTGGAAATTACATCCGGCATCATCAGGTGTTGAGAAAAGCTCAGCTCTCGTGCGAATGAGCTTCGCGGATAATCATTATTGTCTTTGGACATCGCAAACAGTCACGTGAGAGCATGTCCCCAAAGCATTCAATATATTAACGCTGAATCTAATAATGCACGTGATGATTCACCAACTAGCTATTTGACAAAAAGCCACAATTTGGGATTGTGATTACATACAATAATGTGTTTTTTTAATCATCACATTTGCATTGTTTTCATTCTGTCTCGTGTGTAAAGTGTTGTCCTCCATTAGGCTTGATTGAATAGGGGTGTACAGATTAAATTAATTGTTGCTTATTAGAGCAGCGATTCATTATCTAGTCACAGAATGACCCCTGTGACTGCAGGTGGTAATGTCGACTCGTTATAGACAAGTTATGCAAACTGAAAAACAACCATTCTGCCAACAACACCTCAAGTAGGAATCGATCCCCAAGTAATTCTTCGACTGTCACTTCCAAAGCTCGTGATACACGCGTTGAATCACGAGTGTAAGAATCGAGTGTTTTTGGATCTGCCTACATTTTGTAGTTCGACTTGGCCTCAAATGAGTACCTGGTGCGATGTGTAAACATCGGCACTCAGGCATGGTACTAGCCACCCAACTCAGCCCCTCGTGCGCTGTACGGGCCTTCATATGAGCTTGTAAACAGCACTTGCCCCAAAAGTCTGTTAAGGCTAAACGGGGGTTCTTTGTTTTATTGTGTACGCGCAATGGGTTCACGAGACCCCCTGCAGCCATTGGAGGAGCTACATTCACGAGATTGTTGAACAGAGATTTGAGTCTTCAAAGCAAATGTAGTCCCCCGAATTGCTCCGATTCGTCAGAATCACCGAGGAAGGTGGGTGGACGAGTAGTGTTGACTTTGTGGAGGGAAGAAAAACCGAGACATATCATGGGAAGATGATTATCTCAATATCGGAAGAGGGGAGGAATTGTATGTGAATGTATTGCATTGGGTGGTATTATTATTATGAAGACTTACAGATTTCCCAGGAAAAGCTACTCGGCAAAGGCCAATCCTGGAAAAACCAGGACAGGTGGCAACCCGAACGGCGAACGAGTGAAATCGTTCCACCCATACTTCACCGCGGGCGTAGCAAGGCAACGCATGATGGCACAACCCGTGGCGTACACAAACGACGAGTCAGCCTCAGCAGGCGCAAGCCCGCACGGCGCGACCTCACCGTGGAGAAGAACATGGTGTAGGTGTAGACGGAGGCTTCCATGAGGAGGTGGTTACGCAGGGCGATGACGATGGGCGGGATGAAGAGAAGGTTGCTGAACGTGAGCAGAATCACATGGATCATCTGCTCCCCGTAGGACAGAGCGTTGCTGCCATCCGTGCAGCCCCAGCCATCCCAATCTGCACACAACAGCAGCAGCAGAAGCCGCCATTCGCCACTTAGTGATGGCGACTTCACCATACCGCTTGTGCCAGGCTAGGTGGACTTTGAGGCCACGTCCAAGTGTGGTTAGGCTCGCAGTAAGGATGTCACAGGCCCGATCCCAGGTGGCATGGGCTAACTTACTGAGATGACTGGAAGATGCACCGCCTGTGCTCCCCAGTGACATAGTGGGCACATGCACACAAGCAGAACAAATGCAAAGATCTGGCGTATAGCCATACAGACTGCTTGGGTAGGTACTGCGAGTGAGCATCTATAAAAACTTGCACAGCCAAAACAAATTAAAATGTCACGTGGTGTGCAAGCGTCGAACGTGCCAATTATCACCGTTTCGACTTGCCAAGCAGTCGCGAGCCGGCGGACGATACTCACGAACCAAATTTAGCGACCAGGAACGAGAAGTTCCTGCTTGAAACTACGTCAAGCAATACTCAGGAAATGGTCAGAATAGAATCCAGGCAGCCGGTGCGTCGAGTGCTCACCGGCGCGGCAGCGACAGGCAGCCAGCATGTAGGAGTAGGAGCGCAAGAGGTGGCACTCCCCGTACGTCCCGCAGCTGTCGATGCACGGCGACAGGAACATGCGGAGGCTGACCTGGGCGCTGGTGTGGGCGCACCCCGCCGGGGAGCTGCCAACAAACACGGGGGGGGGTAGGGGGGGGAAGGCGTTGGAGCGCGCGATGTACAAGGCAGGCGCGCGCGCGTGCACACACAACGTGACTATAATGATCACACGGCCAAGTGTGTTTGGCGTCACACAGCTCATACGCAAACACACGGAGGGACACAGAGACACACACACAGCACAGAAACACAAACAAATTCACACAGCTACAACAGTTGCCACTAAGAGACGGCACCTGCACCGCATCACTTGTGCCAGGCTAGGTGCACTGTGAGGCCACGTGACATGTGGAAGACTCGCTGCTGTCAGGACGTCACAGTCCAGACCCAGGCATTGTGGGTTAACTCACTGCAAGATGTACCACCTGCGCTCCCCACTGTATGTTTGTTGAACTTCTTTTGTGTCGTGCGTAGCCAACCGTGTTAATCGGAGGTGCGGATGACTGTGCCACTCACAGACGCACAAACATTCATACAGACATAGACAAAGACCCCTCCCATATAACCTCAATAGACTGTTGGGGCAAGTGCCGTAACCGAGCACCTCTGAAGACCGGAGCGGCACACGAGAGAGTGAGTGGCTAGCACCAAGCCAGACCGCCTTCGTCTCCCGAGTGGCGATGCGTATGCACTGGACAAGGTACTAATTTAAGGCTGAGTCTACCTAGGGGAGGCCCAGGACCGGTTCAAATAATCGTCACTGCTGTTGGCCGTGAGCGGGAATCGAAATCGGGTTGCCGAGTTTGTAGCGCAGCGTGCTAACCGCGACACTACCGCTCCCCACACAGACGAGCACATACACACACACCAATACGACTGTGGGTGGCTGCCAGTGTCTCATGCGTACCTGTTTGTCCCGCAGAGGGTCCGCAGCGTCACGTACCAGCGCCCCGGCTGGGGAAAGGGCAGCAGCAGGCGAGCCCGTTCGGCTCCGGGCCGAACCCACACCAGGCTGCCCTCGGAGCTCACTGCAGCGCAAGCGGCGCACAAGCAACTCCGTGAGCACAGCACACGCACCGCTCAACCGCCACCGTCTGATCCACGTTCGGATAGATAGTTTGGTTTCGGCCACCTAGTTGGTAGTGGTGGCCTCTCTAAATGGGGTGCCACTGTGGCGAGATGTTAACTACCTCGACTGGTATACAGGAGGTCGTGGGTTTGAGCCCGACCCCGACGCCTGTATATTTAGGGTTTGCATGTTCTCCCCGTGGATTTTTCTCCGGGTCCTCTGGTTTTCCCCCCTTATTAGAATCAACGTGCGTTTAGAGTATTTAGGCTGCGATAAATTTCCACGTGACAAGCCACTTCGTTGAGCTATCAGTTGTGACCAGGTTGCTTCTGAAAAAAAGCTACATAGCTCAGTGGGCCTTACCTGGTAAAGGGTCCTTGCCCGAAACGTTGCCCATTGCACAGTTGTTATTTTTAAGGTAGTTGTGTTATAGATGAAGGTATTGAGGGTTGGACCACTGCCAACGCAGCAGCATCGCCAACAGACTTTTTTGGCAATGAGGGTTAAATGACAAGAACTTGGCATAAAACTACTAAATGTGGTTTTACCCAAATAAAAAATTAATGCGGATCAAAGCATTGGCTACAAAGACCTACATTTAAACCTCCACCCTCTGTGGGCGGATTACCTGGGTTGTGGATTAGCCGTGCTCGCGAATTGATTTTGTATATTTATTTGTATTATTTAGTAGCTGCTATTCGTTTGTTGTGGGTGAGTCAAGCGGTGTCCACGTGGCCACAAACACGTAGCTGGCGAGCGGGTTAAATGGATTACGTCACGACGTGATAAATATAGATGATACACTCCACGTCTTGGGAGGGTATCAGTGTGTGGCGTCGTGGTGATGACGCGTAGGGTGAGTGTCAGTGTGGCGTCGTGGTGATGACGTGTAGGGTGAGTGTCGGTGTGGCGTCGTGGTGATGACACGTAGGGTGA
>CM025644.2:4363654-4392270 GCA_014621495.2 Entosphenus tridentatus | reverse complement strand
GGCTGGGTGTGGAGGGGCTGGTCACCCCGTGGTGCCCTTATAAAACTCAACGTTTAACCTACTCACGCCGGCTTGTGCCCGCCCTCACAGTCGGGCATATTTGCGGAATACACCACGCCGCCGTTGACCCTGGCCATTGACCGAGCAACCCAACGTTCCTACCAACTCCCTCCGCAGGAATGGGTTTAACCCTTGATCGTTTTTGCGTGGAATAAATATCGACCGTTCGGGGGGGGGGGGGGGGGGGGCGAGCGCGCGCGGGCCACGGCCCGGAACACCCCCCGCGCCGCCCGGGCCGGGGGGGGGTAAAGGTGACAGATTTCTGCCTACGCACTAAATGGATGGCCCCATAAGGCAGTAACAACTTGGAACGTTCGCCTAACGGTTCCCAACCACGTTGCTGCATGTTTATCGGGAATATTTTTCGATTCTTAACGTACGCAATCCAGTAGTCGTCCACCCCTGTAGCTATTAAAGGCGCCGCGACCATCAACTTCAATGTTTTTGTCTAACCCCCCTCCCCTTACAAAGGTTTGCTCTCGCCTCAAGAAGATCGCGGTGTCCCCCCACGTGAGATAACCGATCCACGGAACGTGCCATCATAGAGCTGCTTCCGAGATTCCTACAACAGACGTCTTATCAACACTCGGGGCCGGGCTAGCACTTTTCCCACCTTGACCCGCCGCACAATAATATTTAGTTCCGTGGCGAACTGACATTGCAAAATCTCGGGAACCCGAATTTGACCAAACATCGTGTGGAACAAACGGCTTTGTAAGTCGTTGGTGACCGCACTCATGTAAGCCATCTGCCTCGGATTACACTTGGACATGAAGCGCAGCTGTACAGCGAACATGGAACACCACACCTCCCTCCCCTGCCCTCTGCTGCGACGCAACCTGAGGAGTAAAGATTTGCATGAAATCCCACCACCGCATTCTAAACGCCCCGTGCATCATCACGTCTCAATCATCTCGATGGCCAACCGGAGTTGTTTTATTATGGGCCGAGGGCACCCCCCACCGATGACAGCTGGCCTCCCATGAGAAAAAAAAATATTAAGTCGGGGTAAAACCAGGCAAAGGTGTAATATTTGCGAGAAGCAGCCCCCCAAATTGGGGGGCCCGGGACAGACAACACGGCTACCGACAACAAAAGATGTTTATTTAATTGTTGGTAGTTCATGGCTCCGCGAGAAAGCAAGAAATAACAGCATATTACACAGCATGGAAATAAAACTGAAGAACGCACAGGCGCAAACATGCCTAAGGGTTGTGTACACTGAAATATACATGACACTGTCGGTAACAGAGAACGTGTACACGGGATGAACGACGCAGCAGCCCCCTCGCCGAGCCTCCCCGTGGAGCCGGGGGTCTTTTTTCTCCTGCCAAAATTGGGTCCCCCCCCTCTACCCCCGAGAGCCGTCGCCATGGAAACGAGGTCCAACGGGAACCAGTTGACGCGTATCGATGTTGCCACGTAAGCCGTTCACGCTCGTCGCTGTTCTCGCGCGGGCGGGCCGAATAGAACCGGTTCACGCGGAGTCTTGCTCTGATGTAAAACAATAAAGGTGCACCAACGCGACCGTGCCCATGAAGACTGTTGACTTGTTCCCACAGACACAGAGTGGAACCAGTTTACAGAGTCAGTCCCCATGGAAACGCGTTCACATGGAAACAAGTCCATTGGAAGCAGTTGGCATGGAGACCGTTCTCGTGGAAACAGGTCCAATTGAACCAGTTCAAGTGGAGCTTGTTTCTATGGAAACATGTTGATCCAATGGAATCAATGGACGTTGAGCCTGCTGCCATGGAAACAGATACAATGAAAGCAATTCGCCAATACCCCTTGTTTACTGGCACAATCGCGCCATGCCCTTGAGGGGTACCTCACTGCACGCGTGGTTTTACACTGGCGATTAGACCAGCTGAGCAGGAAACAAACTATTCTATTTTACCAGGTAAGGCCCACTGAGCTATACAAGCTCTTTTTTCAGAAGCGACCTGGCCACAGATGATAGCCTAATCAAGTGGCTTGTGGAAATTTACAGCAGCCCAATACCCTAAACGCGTGACGCTGGTTCTAAACGCAGAGGGAGGACCCGGAGAAAAATCCACGCGACCACGGGGAGAGCATGCAAACTCCAAATATACAGCGGGCATCAGGGCTGGGATGGAACCCACGACCTCCTGTATACCAGGCGAGGTAGTTAACATCTCGCCACCGCGGCGATCCCGGGGGGGGGGGGGGCGCAAGCAGGGCCAGAGTTAATCATTTTCGCCAAAAGCACTGGCTACGTGCGATTCGACTCGCTGTGCGGTGTCAGCGGCAGAGCTCGGCTTCTGCAGTGGGGAAAAAAAAGAATCGGGGTAGTGGGGCATGGCCCCAGCGCGGCTCGGTTGTACGGTGGAAAAAGGAGGTATAGAAGCCCATTGCCATGGCAACAGGTCCACGTAGAACCGGGTCCATGGGATTCTGGGCCTGTGTGGACCGAGGCTGCAAGGGGACCATGGGGACCAGGTCCCTCCCGACTCCCCGGGGCCACCTCCTCCACCACTAATCCCACCCCACTCCCCATCGCCATGGAGGCTATGCGCACTTGCACCGGCGGCTGGCGACATTATACACCGTCCATCTACGTTACCTTCGGGTTTTGCGATTTTTTATTTTTTTTTATATTAAAATGTACTTGCACCATCACTAACACATCAAATTGAATAATAATGATGATAAAAAAAAAAATACTTGTAATTGAACCCTGTGCCGCCCCAGGACTGGCGCACGAGGTTTGCCCGCCCCACCCTGCCCCCCTCCTCATGGTGGGCTGTGAGAGGGGGGGAGGGGGGGGACACACCTCTGACCGCCAAAGGGGGGACCTCTTCTAGGGGGGCCCATCATCCCGGTTGGCGGCTGGGTACCCTGTATAAACAACGCAGCTAAGCCAAAGAGAGGGGGGACGCCAACAAATACGCAACTACAGGGAGGGAAGGCTTAAATGACGAACTACGGTACAGAACAAAACTAATTCGACATGCAGTACGCTTAAAAATATCTCACTAAACAGGGCAATTCATTGGAGGAATATTACGTTTGTTATCTCAATTGGTTAGGTAATTATTTAACGTTAACACTTATTTCGTGGACATCATTGCACCCTTGCGGTATGGCTTCTGGTTGCCACGGAGGCAACTTGCCATCGGTACGCCGAGTGGTTACTGTGGAGATGAGAGCACTGGCATCGCCACGGATACAGATTTTTCATCAATTCTTTTTTTTTAGAAAAGTGTGTGCGAGGGGGGGGGGCAGGGTAACGTGTCGGGGAGGGGGGGGAGGCACCGTGTGAGTTGCCAAATTTGATGTCGTTCAGCTTTTAAGTTCGCGACCAAACAGGAGAAATCTGCCGTCGACGGAGCCGTACACTTCCCTCCTCCTTGATTTGCGTTCGCGGAGCAAATACCGGTGGGGCTATCAAAACCGCCGTGGATTATTATTATAATTATCATCGAGTATAGAGGGCAGACCCCGTCCCCACAAGGGGAGGGCGGTGTACGGCGAGCGATTCAATTAAAACATCCCCCCACCACCACAGGACATGCACTCCGTGGAAATACACCGACTCCCAACTACAGACGGAACAACGCTTCTCCCGTGAGCAACACAACACATCCCCCCCCCCCCCCCAGCCCGGGCGCGCCGCGACCCAGCCCCCCCCCCTCCCGCCCCCCCCACCACGTCGCCGCCAACAACCATGAGACGAACCGGGCCTCCTCTTTTCTTGATCAGCCGGGCGTCCAGGACGACGCGTGGGCGGAACCGGAGCCCCCACCCGACACGCAGCTCTCCGGAGAGTGGCATTTAAATCGAGGACCATCATCGTTATTGAAACCACATTTAAACAAAGAGTTCTTGGTATGTACAACAATTTCGCCTGGCCGCGCACGTCTGTGTACACTTAAGCCAGCTTGCGGGGAGGTGTGTACGTCGCGCGTGTGTAGTACTGCGTACGTGAAGCCGGTGTGTGTGTGTGTGTGTGTCGGGAGGCGTGCGCATGTCCGGCGAGGGAACAAGCGTGGCTGTGCGGGACGTCACAGCGTGGTGTGTGTGCGTGCACGCCGATGTGTGCGTGCGTGTAGGGTGTTGTTACTGGACTATGATAGGATCCCCCTCACCCCCACCCCCCACCCACCCCCCGACAGCGCGCATGCTGGTTACAGGGGGGTCCTGGAGGCTCTGGGGAGACCCCGGCTGGCTGCTGTTGCACAGGGGGTGCACTCACACCCCCATCGGCATGCCCGGAGAGAACTGGAATTACACACGGACGCACGTGTCACACGGCAAAAAGGGGTAGAACACCGTCGCGCGCGGTTAAAATCCGACGCAGACACCATCACCACCACCACCACCACCACCGCAAGCGCGGTGCTCACCGTTTAAAACGCACGTCGCCGATTTTACACGACCCGAACACAGCGCACATTCTTAAATATTAAACACCAAATTGTAATTACTACTACTACCACCACCGTAAGTCAACACACCCAAATGTCACCAGATGTTAAGGTACTATAAGCAAACCACACATCCGTGCGTACAGAGAAGTGGGCCAAATCCGAATTCCAAATACAACTGGTGCTGATGCTGCTCAATACAGGCCTGGCACATGCCACACAATCGCATCCCCTCCCTCGCTGCCCACACCGACAACCCCCCCCCACAATCCACGGAGGGGAGAGCCAGGCGGGCGGGGGGCAGCGTGGGTGGGTGGCCGCGACCGGGGTAGGGGAAGAAGCGCGTTCCTGTCGCCGGTCGGCCGGGCGACGCTGCGGCGGAGGCGGCATTTATTACAGAGCACAGACAGACGCGGCAGATAAAGAGAGTGGGAGAACCAGCGCTGGGATGCAGCACTTACTCGGGGTGTGCGGCGGCGCTTCAGAGGTTCTGGACAAACCAAAGGGAGAGACTCGTGGTCAGTGACTGTGTCTCGGCGCCGGGGGTCAGGCATGCACGCCGGCCGGTGAGCGAGCGGGAGGGCGGCTAGCAGGGGGAGGGGGGGGGGGGCGTTCCCCCCCCCACCCCCAAAAGGGGGCTTTTGGGGGGGGGGGGGGTTGGACGAGCCGGTTAGTCGTCAGTCCTCCCACATCTCGCCCTCTGGGAAATTGTCCCGCGGGCGGTGGTCGCTCTCTTTCCACTGCCTTAGGGGTCGGGGGAGGGTTGCGTAAGTTGTTGCTCTACGCGGCCCCTCTCTCTCTCTCTCTCTCCGTGTGTTTTCGGGTTGCGCCGCGCGTCGTGGCGCCGCGCGGGAGCGAACGGCTGCGCCGGACAGCGCGCGGTAACAACCCCGAAGGCACCACGGAGAGAAATTCTGACCGGTTGCTTATTTGAACGGGGCGTTTACGGCTATTTTGACTCAAATCAATCTCCCGCTTTATCACTGCAAAACCGAACCGTGCCCACGCCGAGGCGGGTTGGTTTTTCCGCTGCAGGAACCGAGCCGCGACGTCGGCACACGGCCGGCGTCGCGGCTCGGTTTATTGAGTCGAGACGCACGGAGACGATGGCGGCGATGCCGCGACCGAGAGCTGCGCGGCCATAACACGCAACGGACGCATCGCGAGCCCCACGTCCGTGGCTCCACTTGGACCCCGAACCAGATTCGGATGTCTCGCGAGGCCGGCGTAGCGCAATTTGCTTCCTGCGCTGGCTCGGCTCGGATGTGCCAGTGGAAAAAAGGGGTATGTACGTATCGAGCGGAAGGATGCTGCTCTGGCCTACATGTGGGAGGGCTGGGAGAGGAGGCAGTGACAGCGGCGGCAGCCGTAGCAGCGGTGACGCAGTGGGAGCGCGTGCAGCGTCTAAAACGCAAGCGGACCCACGGAAAACTGCCGGGCCTCAAAACCCGCACAGCGCGGACACAGCACGCCGCGGTGGCGGCGGCGGCGGCCCCAACCGTCTCTCCCTCCCAGCAGAGCCGGGGCAGAATGTCGCAACACCCGCGGGCCGAAAGCCGCCAAAGAACCACATTGGAACAGACGCCGCCGCCACCACCGCAAACGGCAGATGTTGGGTGGGGGGGGGGCGGCACAGTATGAGGAGGACGAGGAAGAGGAGGACCAGGAGGAGGAGGAGGACAGCGAGCAAGGCACCCAGAGAAAGCACATGTGTGAACGTACGGACGCATGTCAGGGTTAGTATTGAGCAGCCCAGTCACCAGCCCACCATGGGGACGAACACGCAGAGTGGCTGTGCACGCGACATGGCCGGCGCGCCCCTCGTGGGGGGCGGCACGTCGTCTGACATGAGGGTGGGATGCCGCAAGCAAAGCTGCAAAGGTGCGTGTGCGCGTAAGGTGCTACACGGTAGAAGAACAAAAAAAGTAACAAACACATGCAGCCTCCGCGAGGCCGATGCGAAACCCACTCTCGGCTACGTTTATGCGGACGCGACCGCCAACCGCGTGGGCACACGGCATGGGTTCTCTTTGTATGGAGCGACATGCACACATCTCTGCACTCTCGTCCTTCTCCTTCGTGGCTTGTGAGCACTACGCTCGCATATCCACACTGCAGTGGGCCCAGGGATGCACCCAGCTCACGGGCAGTGCAAGCGCGGCTCGCGATAGGGATGATGCCCGTTTTTTTAATTTGACTATGATTTTATTTTCCCAAATTTTGTCTTGAATGTGGGAGAAAAAATAATCTGCGGAAGCCGGTGCCAACCCCGAAGAACTCACCAAGGGAGTATTCATAGGGCGCCGCCGCAGACATCGAAATTCGAAAGCAACCAGCGTGAGCGGACCGGCCGCCTAACCACCCTGGCGTGACCACCTCAGGTGACCAACCCGTGTTGACAACTCCGGCATGACAACGCTGGCATGACTATCCTTGCGTTACCCCCCTGGCGTTACCACCCCGGCCGGCGTGGCAACCCCGGCGTGGCCACCTTGGTGTGACCACCCCGGCGTGACCACCTTGGTGTGACCACCCCGGCGTGACCATCTCACGTAACGACCCCTACGTAACCACCCCGACGTGATCACCCCGGCATGACAACCTTGATACGTGACCACATCACGTGACCGAACCGCGTGACGACAGAGCGTGACCGGCCCGAGGGACAACCACGGCGTGAAAGGCCATGCGTGTCTCGTGGTTCTAGGCCCCGCTCACTCTTTGTTGCGCAGCTCGTAGGATCAAGAAGTTTGGCCACCCCTGGAAGACCCTTTAACATTTCACCCTCCCCACCACACACGTTTAATGTGGACGCAGCGGCACTTACCTCTACAATCCCTTCAGTACCCCTGTCCCATTTACAGTCCCTCTAAGGTGCACCAACACTGCATTGGTCGCGAAAGCCTACGTGGTTAAACCGACTGCATTTTCTGGCATGTACATATAGTAAGCAATGAAGTCGTGCACCGATTCAAAGAGTCAAATCGAGTCTTCTGACGCTGGTAGCAGCGCATTCGCCACCCATTGAATCGTCACTGTTTGTAACCCATCGCATTCTGCTCCCGTGCGTCGCGTGTGCAAAGTTACCATGCCGCGCTACGAACCCGGTGAAATAACTTTGATTCCTGGCCAGCCAAATCGAAACCCACGTCCGAATTGGTCCTGGGTGCCCGAAAGTCACCTCCCCCCCCCCCCCACCACCTTCACCAACCCGGCACGGTGAAGTATGGTCAAACGCAACTTGGTGGGCGGTAGCAATGGGTAGGTAGGTCTGCAACGATTTGCCTACCCTCTACGATTCGATAAGGTCCTACGAAGCGCGCGGCCGACGGATCGATTCGACGACGAAGTAAATTCCTAATTACAGCGGCCTCTAGTGGCAGCGAGAGTCACGTGACCCCATGACGCACGCGACGCGTACGAAACAACAACGCCGTCACAACAACAACGTCGATTTGCACTCAGGATTTGACGCATCTGTCCTTCAGCAACAAGAGTGGATTATAATTCACGAATCAACGCATCGCTCTTATAGACTTCCCCGACAAGGAGAGGAGACCTTACCGTGCCCTTGGTAAGGGAGTGGTGGTGGTGGTGGGGGGCAGGTGGTCTTACAGTGCCCTTGGTAAGGAGGGGAGCGAGGGTTTATTGTACCCTTGGTAAGGAGGGGAGGGGGAGCTTACGCTGTCGCCTGGGAAGGGGTTGAGGAAGCCTCCTGGGATTTCGTCATCCTCGTGGGGGGTCCCCGGGGCGTTGCTCATTCCCCCGCTCATGTTGTTGGGGGAATTCTGCAAACGCGCACGCGCACGCACCCACGCAAACGCGCACACGCAAGACGGGGGGAGGGGGTGGGGGGTTAGTGCGTTACCTGACACCTGCAAGTTTTCCCCAGATTCGTCCTGGTCGCGTTATCGGCATCGCGTCCGCGAGACTTAAGGATCCGTTCCGAAACTCTCTCGCACAGCGGTGAATTCCCTCCGTGTTGTCGTCAGAGAATGGCCCCTCGGATGGGGATATCGCAAAGCTACCTCTGAGAAATGCCTTCTTCAAGTGACCTCTTAGCCACAGTAGGTGAGGACGGGGTTGGGAGGGGGGGGGGGAGTGCAGCACATTCCTACCCACCCTGCCGCAGACAGTGGTGTTCCGTCGCATGACAGTCAAACCGATAGAAATTTGTATGTTCTCAAGAGCTAGAATAGAGCCAAATTCATTGTTTGTGTGTGTGTGCGTGCGTGCAGTCGTTGGTGACCGTGCCGAGACCACCGACTGAAACCTGCATTAGAACCCAGGATTCGCAGCGGTGCCGGCTCAGTGCTCCAACTTGCCTTGCCAACTCTTCATGCAACATGCTCAAATCACAAGGAGCGCCCCCCTCCCACCCCACTGCAAAGCGATTACCACCGAAACGACAATCATCACAATCGCACGCCACGTTCTTGTTTTTTTTTTATCGCAAGTCGCTGAGCAGGCGGCCAGAAAACCGCCAAGCAGAGAGGGGGCCGGCATCAAGCAACACTCGTGAAAGCGTCAACAGCTAAGGGTTGAACGCGTTTTATTTCGGTAAATAAGAGAAGTTTGGGAAAAGGGCCGACAGGAGGGAATTCCAAAGTGGAGCAAAAGTGTCCACGTGGCCCGACTCCTCATGTGTGCCCCCACGACTCTACGCAGAGGCACCCCGGGGGCAGCTTACCTTGGCAATTCCATCCATATCTGCCGACCCTGCAATATAAACGTCGCAAGATAAAAGGCACCGATATCTCACGGGGGCGGACAACATTCTACGTGAGTGCCAAACGTGCGCGCGTGCGTGTGTGCGTGTTAGCGTGCGTGTTGCGGCGCGCTCCGCAGGTTTGTAGCGGCTGCTCCGCTGTTCGCCGGTGTGTTTTCGGGTCGTGCCGCCGTGCCGTTTGGCGGGACGTCCCGAAAAAATTTTTTCGGCTCCCGAGAAAGTACCCCCCCCACCCCATCCCCCCCCCTCACCCAACCCCACCCGGCACGTGGAGCGAAAACATCGGACGTCGCGCCGAACAACAACATGCGGCACGACTCGAAGACGCGTCGGAGGGCTAGAGGCACGTGCGTGCGTGTGTGTGCGTTTGTTTGTATACGCAAGAGCAGTCACAGGCACCTAAAGATCCATTCATATGGGATTCCATGCCCATTCCGCCATCTCCAGGTCCCATTGGGAACTGTAACACAACAGGCCATGCCATTCAAACCTTCAGGCGGAAGCAATAACAATACAATCACACAAGACAAAGGTGGATTTCCGAAGCGTCCACACGTGCGACCGCAACTCAACGTACTGGGAACAGAAACGGTGGGGGCATGTCGAATTTTTCAAGGATAGACAGCGAGGCAGTCGGTCACGGGCAGAGGAAAAACGACTTAAAAGCCTGGACTTGAACATGGGTGGGGAATCGACAGCACGGATGGCTGGGGGAAGGGAGTTCAGGCCGTGTAGGCAGCAGAGGAGAATGGGCGACCTCCCAATCAGCGAAGGTCGACTGCGGGCTTCGACAGGGAGACCTTGGGTGCCAGATATGAATTGTGCAGGCAGAGTAGAGTGAGATGAGATTGAAGAGTTAGGAGAATGCATCGTGGAGAGTAGAGTTCTAGTTGCTTGTTGTATTTAGGTTGTTGCCTTTCCCCCGCACCTCCGATTAGCACGGTTGGCTACGTACTGTGCGAAAGAAATTTAACAAAAATACATATACATGAGAGGGGTAGAGGTGGGAAAGGTAGGAGAGTGTGTGGAGGTCGAATGGAGTGAGATGAGAGGGAAAACGTGAGCGGGGGGTGGCCGGTGAATTCGATTTTCACACATCGTGAAAAACAAAAGTCAAAAGAGGTCATCGCTGCCAGCGCCGTTGATGCCACCACCAGGCGGAATCACTTCCTTCTGTTTGCTAGATCCCTTAGCTGTTGCAGAGTCAGCACCCGACCCATCTAAAAGTGTCCACTTGCAGGATTCCACTATCGCGTTTGTGGT
The DNA here is from genome assembly GCA_014621495.2 of Entosphenus tridentatus. Lineage (NCBI taxonomy): Eukaryota > Metazoa > Chordata > Hyperoartia > Petromyzontiformes > Petromyzontidae > Entosphenus > Entosphenus tridentatus. The sequence continues at coordinate 4,381,827 of CM025644.2, read as the reverse complement.
CATTCCCTTTGTTAATGGTTGACCAATCCTTCAAAGACCACTCTGATAACGTTAACACCACCTGGCATCTACCACCTTCTGGGTGTCACTCCAATGTAACCACGTGCCCTCCTCCACCGGCGCAGTGTCCCACTCAATCACAACCTCCTCCTCTTCTCAACTACAGAGCTATCCTGCCACAGCTCCGTTCAAAAATTGCAAGTTGCTTAACCCCATCCACCTCCACCCTGTGCAGGTGTCCCACCCATGAAAACCTCACTTCCACAGACATACCTGCAAAGCTTTAATGCCACATTCTGTTACAAACTTCCAATTATTTATCTTCTAGTGCCATGAAAATCCTAGCATCTACCGCTTGGACCTAAATACGGAAGGCCACGTGTTTATTTTCAGTTGCTTTGCTCCAGCTTCTCTGACCTGTACAGTAACAATCGACATTACTCCAAACTCAAAACACCAACCTCAACAACAACCTAACCTCTCAACTCTCCCAAATTGTGTATTGTAGTCCTTCAAATGTAAAAAAACAGGCATAGTGCCCAGCCAAAAGGGACCAAACTAACCTTGAAAGATTGTAAAACATAAATCCTCATATATTCATTTTGCGATTTCCAAGCCCCCATCTGTCAAGTACGAGTTATTAAAACTGGCATGTCTTCTTTTGTTGAGACCGCATTGGGGACATGAGGGTTTAATGATTTGTCCTTCTCGCAAGTTAATGAATTGCCACTATTCATGGTCGCAATTTAATTCACCAATTCATCTTGGGAGGTTGACCGGGTGGCTCTGAGGTCAGAGGGTTAAAGCCGGCACCACTGAAACCCTTGGTTCGAATCCAGGCAGCCGTCTGTGGTTAGAATAAGTTATCAATTCCAGCTCTGAGAATAAGAAACATCGGTTTGACTGTCACGTGACGATGTTAATCTGCAGTTGGACGGGTAGGAAAGTGCTGCCCCCATATGTGTGTCCGTCCAGAGGTCACTTGAAGGGATCTCAGTAGTAGTCCTGCGATATCCACTTCTCTGAGCCGTTCTCAAACACAGAGGGGTCATCGCAGTGCTCCGTGACAGTTGCGGATGGATTCTTTGTCTTACGGCGCGATGCCAACAGCGCAATCGCGATGAAAATGGGGAAAAAAATACAAATTCTAAACAAAAACAACAGCAGTAATAGAAATTATGTTAAAGACCGTGGAGAATGTCACAGCCTCTAGTGGCTAGAGGAGGTCACGTTAACCCATTACGTGAAACGTATATCAATAGAAAAACATCGACTCCTACACACGCAACTGAACGCATGTATCATGAGCTGCACAACCAATATTAATCGAAGGGTTGATGTATCGTTCCACTCGCATTGGACGCCTGATGTGTGTGTGTCAAGTCAGACTGTTGGTGACATTGCTGAGTCAGGGTATTGGCTAACCATGGTGTTGGTTAGTCAGGGTGTTGACGAGTCAGGGTGTTGGTGAGTCAGGGTTCTAACGAGTCAGGCTGTTGATTAGTCAGGGTTCTAACGAGTCAGGCTGTTGATTAGTCGGGTGTGTTGGCGAGTTAGGTTATTGGTTAGTCGGGGTGTTTAGCCAATCGGGATGTTGGTGAATCAGGGTGTTGGCGAGTCGGAGTGTTGGCGAGTCAGGGTGTTGGCGAGTCAGGGTGTTGGCGAGTCGGAGAGTTGGCGAGTCGGAGTGTTGGCGAGTCAGGGTGTTGGCGAGTCAGGGTGTTGGCGAGTCAGGGTGTTGGCGAGTCAGGGTGTTGGCGAGTCAGGGTGTTGGTGAGTCGGAGAGTTGGCGAGTCAGGGTGTTGGTGAGTCAGGGTGTTGGTGAGTTGGAGAGTTGGCGAGTCAGGGTGTTGGTGAGTCAGGGTGTTGGTGAGTCAGGGTGTTGGGGAGTCAGGGTGTTGGCACCATGGGCTCACTCACGTTTGGCCGGTTCGCTCCGGGAGGCACTGGGGTCATCATGGTGTACATGTTCTCATTGGAGCCGGTCGAGTCTAGAGCAACAAAGACAACAGCCCCCGGCACAGTCAGAACATCACAAGTCAACATCTGCGACGCAACGGGCAGTCGTGGCAGCGACTCCAGCCAAGCTGACGTGCGGTAACACTGCGGTGACCCTGCACACTAGCGACGTGGTCAGTGGTAGAAAAACCTTTCCTAAATCCAGCTTGCTCACGTGATTGGTTGGCCTCTAAATAACGCTGAGCCTATCTGCCTGCCCTGTCATACCCTTCATCCACTGGCACGCACACGAGGCCGAACCAGGACGGACACCACATGGGTGGTTTACCGACGGCAATTTACCAAGCCAAAACCAAACTGCGATTCGCTGGCCTAGAAAGGTATCTGTATCTGGCTTGTGGCCAAAGCTGGGCCAGAGGCACGGGGTTCTTGACGCATTCGTTGCATGCAACGTCGGCAGTACGGCTCGGTTTCTGCGCAGTGGGAAAAAAATAACGCTCCTCCCGAGGAGCTACACAGGGGCCGTGCCGAGCCCTCCCGGCACGGCTTCAGGAGCTAGGTTGGTTTTTCCACTGCAGGAACCGAGCCGTGACGCACGTAGACGTCGACCGCGGCGATGATCGAGAGCCGTGCCGCCATCACACGCAACGGACGCGTCGCGAGCCCCAATGTCCGTAGCCCTGCTCGGCACCCCGAACCAGATTCGGATGTCCCGCGAGTGGCCGGCGTCGTGCGGTTTTGGTTTGCCGAGTGGAAAAACGAGTATCTGGCTGCTCTAAGGTAGAAGGGACGTTTGGGTAATGGTGCTCGCTGCAGCCCGACGCTCGCTCACCTTGTGAGAGGCGGTGTCCGGCGAGCACCTGGGCAGGGTGGGGGCCACCGGGGGAACCTGCACATGGGGGTGACAAGACACCCACGTGACTCCCACGGGATTCTTCCACCCCCTCTACTGGAAGTAAACTGAACGTCAGCAATGGTTTTTATTTAATCTAAAACTAGGGGGGAGTGTGACGCTTAAAGGATATCTGGGGTGGAGCGCTCAGTTACTACCTCACTGCACTGCGGTCCGGCCGGGGCGACCGATGGTCCAGCACTCACTGATCCACTCCCACTCACTGGCGGCCAGTCGCTTCCCTGTCACTCTTCTATTGCTACTACCACGGTTACCATTCCTGTGAACTGAAATTCGTTAACTACTCCATCCATGTTGAGGATTTGGTCGACCAGACCCTGACCATTTCATTTCATCCTGCACACGGTGTTCAATTACTGCACGGCAGGTCACACTAACTCACCTAAGTCATGCACTCACCCACCCACCCACTTACCACACTGCAGGTCACAACATCCAGCCACCCACTCACCACATTGTAGGCCACAATACCCACCCATTCACCAATTCACCCACCACACTGCAGTTAACAACAATCACCCTCCCACCACACTGCAAATCACAACACCCACCCACCACACTGCAGGTCACAATGCTTCTCTTTCTGCTTCTTCCCTCGCACTGCTCAACTTTCCAAATACCTCCCTTGGTCCATTTTCCAAAACTCTTAAACGATAAGTCTGCTCAATTCAATAAACTGTTGTACATCACAACTGTTTGTTGCCGGCCGTTTGACGTTTTGGGCCTCCGAGCTTGTGCTCAGCAACTGAGTTGAACTATAGAGACAGCCGTTTTAACAAGTAGAAAATAAACAACACTATCAATGAATTACTGTTTAATTATTAGGTTGTTTAATATTCAGCCTCTGATTTTTCCCCATGTGACACAGATTAACCTGAACCCATAATCGCACTCAAGCTCAGCTGGCACACTCGGTAGTTGGTGTGGCTGCTCGCGTCTGGACGTGTAAGCAGGAGCGGTGAGAGCAATGAACTACGGACCCAGCCACCCAAGTTCGATTCCCGCTCAAGGCCAACTTCACTGGTGAGTATCTGAAGGGGTTCTGGGATTACCCTCGGTTGACTCGATATTAAATGAGTACCGCGTGCCGGATGTAAATGCCGGTACTGGGGAAAACAACGGCAGCCAGGAATGGTTCCGGCCACACCACCTCCTCGTGTGCCGTGCTGGCCTTCATAGGTGCTGCTTGCTCATGGCACTTGTGCGTGTTTAGTGGGGGGCGTGTTTTCTGCTGCAGTGTCGTGGTAAAGGGGGGGGGGGGGCAGAGACACCGTGCGATAATTACCTCCTGGGCTGGGCATGATCGGGGTTCCGGGAGGACCGCCACTACCAGGGGCACCCTATGGGAGATGCCCACAAGCGCGCGCACACACGCGCACACACACAACAAGAGCAGGCATCGTTAACCCCACGAGACGGGCAAAGAGACACGCACATGAACGGCGGAAGACACGGACACCGACACGCACACACGAAGGCGGGCAGCACAAGCAGCACAAGCAAATACGCGCGCACACACACACACACGTGCGGGGGCACACGCGGACACGAGCAAGCTGGCGCACGAGGACGGCCGCGTGAGCAAGCAAGCACGAACTGCGGAGGAGGGGAGCGAGGCGCGCGCATGGATGTCGAATGGCTCGCGGAGACGTGGAACACATACCCCGTAGCTTCCGGGAGAAGAAGCTGAAAAGGGAGCCTACAAGAAAAAGGACAGGTGGGGGCGGGGGTGGGGAGGGAGGGGGCGGGCGGGGGAGGGAAGAAGAAGGTGAGACAGGAAATAACAAACGGAGGAGACGCCGAGCGACTCGGTGATGGGGCTCGGCCGAGCGAGAGCGACGCATAGAGGCACGGACGGAATAACATCGGAGGGAAAAGGAACACAGATGGAAAAGCTTCAGTGCAAAATGGAGAGAGAACAGCTGATCACATGGTCACAGGGCGTAACAGTGCCAGGCCGCTTACGGCCCCCAAACCCCCCCCCCCCCCCCAATTCGGCCCGGGCTGAGGGCATCCGTTCACTCGGTAAACGCTGGACGGCACCGACACCACAGCTGGCGGCCGTGTCGGGCGAGACCATGACACGGCCTAGGGTGGTACGAACCTCGCCAACGCATCGCTAATTTAATTACAAAAGTCACACGCATGGCACAGATGCTGTGATGCTCCCCCCCCCCCCAAAATCGCGTTTCGTCCTCGGGAAGTGTTCAATTAGCGATGGCAACGTAACGTCCCACCGGCACAAATGGGATGACATCACGCAAGCACGGGCATGACATCATCGCCTTGGCCGGCAAAGTCCTTCAGTGCTGATTTTTATCGGAAATCAATCTGCCCCCGGTGTTATCCACGGCAATTCCGTAATGGCAACACAACTTGAAAAAAAATTCCGTTCAAATAATTATCTCATTATCTTCAAGAGAGATTTATCCTGACCCCCCGCCCCACACCCCCATCACAAAATAGAGCAAACGCAGCAATATTTTTTAAATGATACGCACGAGTTACCACGTCACTTAGCACCCATCCCGGTTCCGATAGGGCAGTGGTTCTCAACCTTTGTTGGCGACTGCACCTTCCCCCCTTGTTGAATTGAATTTATTTTCAACCCAGTAGTACCACCCCCTTGCCTGACCCAACATGGTTCTGAGAAATAAATGTACGCATAATGAACATCAATATGTTAACCATTTGTTCGTTTTGTGAGGTTATACTAAGTAACCGCAAGCGAATAAAAACAAAAACGGACGCTCTGCATTGCGCGACGTAATTCGTTCGCGCTCGCTGGTTACTCTTGGAAACCCACATTGTTGACGATCAATGAGTTAAGGTCTTCAATATAGTTCGAGGTTGCCATGCGGATTTACATTTTATCGCAGTTATTTCATATTGGCAGATTCATACGTCATTACACACACCAATGACTCCCGCGGATTATACATTTTCACGTAAAATCGCTTTGTGTACACCCCCTGGGGACATTGCTGCGGAGCGCCAAGCGGTCCGCGCACCACCGGTTGAGAACCACTGCGGTGGGAGACGACAACGGGCAAACGGTGCGACGCAAACGGCCGCCGGCATGAGGCCCAAGGTGTGGCGACAGACGCGCAAGGCCGGCTGTGAAATTTCGGCGAGGGCCGGGAGGGACGCACCGAGTTTGGGTTGGAGGCGTTAGGCCAAGGACGTCCACCGCCGGGCCCCCTGCGAAGGAACACGGGGGAGGGGGAAGGAGGATTACCAAACGCGACCACAACCGGCGCCGTTCGCCGCAATATATACACGGCGATTGTCATTTGGTATTATTATATTAGGCGCTTGTGCACCCAGCAAAAGGTCTCACCGAGTCTCAACTGTTTTTCACGAGGGGGGGGGGGGGAAGGGGTGTGGGGCGATTGTTGTTGTTGCTGCTGCCGTTGCTGCTGTGCATGCAATCCAAATCGAGTAATTTGCAGGAAACCAGTGACATTGTGCGTGTGCGTTTTTTAGCAATCAGAGACCACCGGAGGAAACCCATGCAGAACAAGGGGAGGCAGCGGAGTCAGAAATGTAACCCAGGCTCTTCCGGCTGTGAGGCACGAGCGTTGCCACTGCGCCGTCACCCTGCGATGATATACGATACGATGGAGAAAACCGTATCCACCCGTAATGCGGAATTCTTTGATATTTTGATTATCATAAGAATTTTTTGTTTTTATTGTCTGAACAAAAAGGTTCTAAGAAAACTTGAGATTAAAGTTGTAAATAAACTCACGCTATACCCGTTAAAATAGCGCTGTGCCAAAAGTTCTACGGACTAATTAAAGACATGCCAGTCACGTGACAACACCACATTTAAACTAAGATCAGCGTGATAGGAGAAGACGGTTTTCGTACGATATAAGGTCACGATGCCTTATTGCCGAACTTTGTTTTTCCTTTGGTCATTGAGGTGACCAACCCCCGCCTCCCCCCCCCCAGGTCACCGACTCCTCTATGCCTGGTCACATGAGTTCTCACCCTGGTTACACAATAACACACTTGACTACTGTACTGTAATGTCACAATCATAATCACGGCTGTTTAACAAAAAAATATATATATTGCGGAAGTATTTAGGAAACAAACACAAATTACATAACAGTTATAGGGATTTAGCCCACTCTGCTAAACGCTTTCCAACTGAAGTTGGCAAAATGGCGGTTGCATGACATCACAGTTTCCGCAGTTCATTCGGTTATTTAATTATTCATGCGCGGCTTGGGTTGCATCATAAAACATGGCAGGATGTAACGCCACAACCGTTAAGAAGGCTCGTTGGCAGCCTCATGTCGAGTGGACTGCAGTGTAAGAACTTTTAATCGAGTCCTTTATTCGCACTGGGGAGTACAGCAAAGCGCAATATACACAGTGCAATAAAAATGCAATGTACACTTACGACAAATTATATCGCGTCGCAGCTGTCCCCGCGTGCCACAAGGTTTGAAGCAGCAACCGGCCAGCAATTGGGCAATTAGTCCGTCAATAGAGAGCAATGCATCCGAGCGCTTTCACCCAATTAAGTAATTGGCGAGCGATTGATCAAATTTGGCAGATTTCGACCGTGACGCCGTCAACACGAATCCTACTCCGTTTCTAATAACGTCACGGGCTCTTTCACGTGCACTATGCCCCAAGGGACAGCTGCCATCGGTGGGTCCCTTAGGCTAAAACACCAGCGTGCTCAGAGACGCTTGCTACTTCGTGGACGTAAAATGCAAGTTTGTTGTTGCCGTTTAAGCAGACGTCGCGTATTTACGGATAACGCGGCCGTACACCCGTAAGTGCGCGGAGCAGCGTGAATGTGGGGGGTGGGTGGGGAGAAGGGGGGAAGGTGGGGGGGGGTGAGGGGAAGGGGGGGGGTGTTGGGGGGAAGAAGGAGGGGGGAGGTGTGGGGGTAGTGGGAATGGGGTGCAGTTGGGGGAAGAGGGGGCTGGTGGGGGGGGTGCATCGGCCTTACATGCTGACTCCAGGCATCGCGGGGCCCCCTAGCGGAGTGTGTGGGGGCCGCACCCCTCCCCCGTAGCTTTGCATGGGGAACCACGGTTCTGCCTGCACGGACACACACCAGGACACACACCAGGACGCACGTTTTAGCGGCGACCAAATCACCTTACTGTGCGTCGGAGCGCAGAAGCTAAGCAGGGTTAAGGTTGGTTAGTACTTGGATGGGTGACCACCAGGTCTTGCCAGGTGTTGTAGGCGTGGGGCTGCGAGGTGGCCAGGAGATGGCCGTGCTGAGTGTCACCCCCGCGTATGGGTGGTGGTGGTGGTGGTGGTGGTGCTGGTGGGTTTTCTCCGGGTTCCTCCCGCACGCCAAACACTCATTAAAGGAATTGGCCAAACATCGCGCTGAAGCAGGACCCTCCTGAAAAAAGAGTCTTGAGACTCAGTGAGGCTGTCCATGGGGTAAATGATTGCCATCGTTCATGACAGGGCCCACAGAGGGAACGAACCCAACCCCCCCCAACCCAGCTCCTCCGATTGGAACACTGCCACTTGTTCCAGAAGGCAAATACCAGCCCAACAGCTCTCACGCACACACTGAGATTCCTACAGTGAAGATGAACCAAACCAATGCTCGGATCTTACCTACAGAACAAATTATATAGCCTAGAGTTCAAACCGAGGTGGAGTAATCAAGCATTAAAATAATACGGATTCAGTAAATTATTTCTTTCCCCAGCATTACGCTGCCAGGGCCATGTGATGAGACAAAAGGTCTGCAAAAACCTCTCGCAGTGCAACCCCTTCGTATTTACAGAGAACGGTACCCACGGAAAGCGGATGTCACAGAGCTACCTCCGAGATCCCTTCACGTGACCTCTGCTTCACATCGTAGAGGGGGCTGCACTGTGCCACCTGCTCTGCCATGGAGAGTAACGTTCATCGCGCGATGAACATACTGCGATTTTTTTAATTATCAAGAGTTGACATTTGTCCTAAATCAAGTGCAGAACCAAATTGAATGCTATTTTTTTGGGAGGGGGGGGTATTTTCCTGCAGTCATAGGTGACGGGGCTAAACTAAAGAGGTCAATGCTAGGGGGTGTAATGATGCCTTTTTTTATCGATTCATCGATCAATATATATAGTTTGAACATTTATGCAAATTGCACACAGTGTTATAGATACGATCCGCATAATTATGGTAAGGAGGTGTGCAGAAGCATGAGAATTGAGAGGAAAAACGTTCACGCTACAAGGGAGGCGGAAAAAAAACGAAACCAAAATAATAATCGCAATTGCGGTCCTCGATCGCGACAATCCATCAAATCGCCAGTAGGTTGAGGGGGGGGGGGAGTGAATCATCACAGCCCCAGCGAGTAAAAAACAAAAATCCCCCGATAGATTGAACTCGGTCCGCTGGGTTCGTAGCGCAACGCACTAACCGGAACACTACCGCTCCCCGGATACACACACACACACGTGCGTCTGTCCATAACAGTCGCGCCGAGAGATCTGGCAATTCCTAGGAGTTGTGTAAAACGAGAATTGTGCGAGGGGGTCTTTAGCGGCGACGCTCCACACGCCTGTCGCTGCAACTCGATTCAAAGCGAATGTGGGCCACAATGGAATCTTTTCGATAAAAAACAAGAGCTCGAATTGAAATATTCTATCTTGATTCGAAGCTTTCGTGACTGCAGGAACCCATACTCTTTGGTTCTTTCGGTAAAGTCACATGGGTAGAAAATGAAATCAAATAAATCACGACGTTTCGGGCGCAACACAAGCGTCCATCATCAGGTGGGAAAGCATATTCTGATCTCGATTGATTGGCCAATGGCTTTCTGAAATTTTACTTTCATTGGTGGCAATTAAAGTGGCAGCGCACGAAGAGCGCGATGATAAAAGAAAACTGTCGCGTTACTTCAAAGCAACAATGGAAACCGATCGCCGGCGCTGTTGCATCACCTGAGGTCCCATGGGCGCCATCCCCCGCGGAGGAGTCATCCTCTGGATAGGGCCCATCCCAGCATGCCCTGCTTCCACAACACGTATGGGGGGGAGGGAGGGCAGCAGTCGTGAAAATCGAGCATGCGCCTCGAATGGATGAATGAATGAATGGGGACAACATTGGCCAAGTCCAGTGTCTTGAGATGACGGTCACATGTAAATTCACATCGTATTGTGACTACATGCATGTGTGTTGAAATTATTCGCACCGTACGTAACCAACCATGCTAATAGGAGATGCGGGGGTGATTGTAGGGTTGATGGTGATGAGATTTTGTAAGGCCAAGGGCAACGATTACAGATTCAGTTCTAAGTGATTTCACCACTCAGCTGCTTTAATACGTAGCAATAATAATACTGATATTTTATAATTGGGTCACTTATGCTAATAGCATTCCATAATGCTGTACATTAATTACATATAAGGACCACATCCCAATATACAGCCACTACCAAGCAAATGAAAACTACTACTGCTACCAAGAAAATAAAAAAATGAACAAACAAATTAAGAAAATAAAAATCAGAAAAACAACAAAGTTAGCGCAACAAATAAATGAGACCATGAGGTCACATCCGCCTCCAAATGTATGCTTGGTCACGGGGCGGGGAAACTCACCGGGCTGGCGAGTCGGGTCCATGGTGCTGGGCATGAGCGGCTGTGGCCCCGGCATTCCACCCATGCCCTGAGCGGAGCGAGGCAAACACAGACGCAGCAGAGAGGGGCCACACGACAGACTCCCGTCAAACAGGGGCAGCACCACCCTCGGTGACAAGCGTGGTGCACGAGCCGCAAGCGGGAGGATTGTGGCGTGCATGGTGTGCTTGGGGTGTATGTGTGGTGTGTGTGTGAGGAGTGTGCGTGGAGTGTGTGGTATGTGTGGTGTGTGTGGTTTCATATGGATGTGTGTGTGGTTTCATATGGATGTGTGTGTGCGAATTTGATTGGTGTGTTGTTCGGCTTTTGTAATATTGTCAATGTATTGCTCCGTGTATTACATTTTGTGTGTGGTTGTGCCGTGTGTGTGTGTGTGCCATGTGTGTGAGATCCTGCCATGTGTGTGTGCAATTTGTGCCGTGTGTGTGGTTGTGCCGTGTGTGTGTGCCGTGTGTGTGTGCCGTGTGTGTGTGCCGTGTGTGTGAGATCCTGCCGTGTGTGTGCAATTTGTGCCGTGTGCGTGTGTGGTTGTGCCGTGTGTGTGTGCCGTGTGTGTGTGTGCCGTGTGTGTGTGCCATGTGTGTGAGATCCTGCCATGTGTGTGTGTGCAATTTGTACCGTGTGCGTGTGTGGTTGTGCCGTGTGTGTGGTCGTGCTGTGTTGTGTGTGGCTCCCTCGTGTGCGTAGTCGTGTCATGGTTGTCTGGTCGCGTGGTGTGTGGCTGTGTGTGGATGCATTGCGGCTGTACGTGCAACACGGCACTGTGGTTGCGTGTCTGTGCTGTGGTTGTGGTAGCGCCGTGGTTCTGTCGCGGTGCGTCACCTGTCCGGGCATGCGGTGAGGTCCCCGTGGGCCCCCGGGGAAGCGCGGAGACATGAACGCCTGCAGCGGAAGAGACACAGCAAGCGGACAGCATCCCCATCAGCTCCACGTCTCCCCCCACCCGCACTAAGTTTAGCCGTGCAACTAGTGCCGGCACGATTCATCGATTGTACAGATTATTCTTTCATTGTCGATTAATCGATGTGGCCGCGGGGCATGGATGTCAGAGCGCTGAGTTGGCACCGATGAGATCCTGGGTCTGAACCGGGGTTTCGGCCGCCTGTGGCCAAACCAAATTTTTCCGTGTAGCGAGTCAACAGTCTCTGCCCGTTCACCAACGAACGAACCAAAAAGACGCCCATCACGCAAAATATGGTTCTGCGCTTAATTGGGCTAAATTTGAGACGTCGGTTTCAATGTCACGCGGTTCCAATCATGCGTGCAAGATTTTCAGGAGCCAAATGCCAACGTCGAAGGTCTACTCGCCACGACGAGCTGGCGGCTTCAGGAGAGAGTTGGTGCAGTTTTGCTATTCTCTGTTGAAGCAGCGCAGACTGATATATGGTCCATAGTTGGAGTTGCATGGCCACAATCACACTTCTGTAGCTTGTCTTTAATTGTCCATTCACGAAATTGTCATGCAATGAACATTGTGGCAGGGCGGGTGGGAAAGTGGGACGAGAAAATTAAGAAATGACACTCCGTCACACCTGGTTAAAATTCACATTGATGATGAAGAGGACCACAATGCACTTCTTTGGGAAAGGCCAAGCACTTTTAAATCGGGGAAGAAATTAAAACCCGCGATTAAACACACGAATAGAGTCTCGCGTGCTGACATTGTTTCCGTTTCCACAAATAAAACGCAAACTAATTGCGAAGTTTAATTCATAGCATGGAAGCCACATTCTATAGGCGAATCGATTATTTAATTAGTCGATCATTGCAGCCGTACGCGTAATACTACCTGAGTGTGTGTGTGTGTGCGCGTTCACGTACCTGTGCATGCGGACCCATCATTCCAGGCCCTGGTGGGGGCTGTGGGTGAGGGGAATGCTGGGAGCCAGGAGGACCCTGAAAAAAGCACAAAGGTCCCCCGTATAGCCTAAACAGACCTTTGGGATAAGTGCTGTTATAGCGAGCAGCACCCATTAAGGGTGGCACGGCACACGACAGAACGGTGTTGCCAGCACCACGCCCGGCCGCCTCTCGTTTCCCGAGAGTTTAAGTTCACAATTCTGCTCGCTCTCCCGATTACCAGTGAGCGGTTTATCTGTGCAGTGGATTATCGGCGCTGGCAGAAACATATCTTGGAAGTGCACAGGGGTTTCATTAGCTGCTCCTCACTCATTGCGGATGGGTGACCCGACCGAGTGCCAAAGCCTTTTGTGTTTTAGTTTGTTGTCCTTCCCCGCACCTCCGATTAGCATGGCTGGCTACGTACGGTGCAAAAGAAATTCAGCATCCATATACATCACCTACACGTCGGTCGGGAAGCAAACGGACAGCGAACTCTACAAATGTACGTGCATTTTCCACCGTCCGTAATTTTTTTTTCTGGGTCATCCCTCGCCACCTTCCCCCCCCCCATTTTACCTCGGATAATAGCGAAGTGACCGCATCACACCCATGGCATGTAACGATGCACATCCAAATTGGCCGTGTAAGAATGAATTCTTCAAAGTTTAAGCGAAACCAATGGAGCAAGCGAAGCTGTTACACGAGACAGATCGACAAGAAACGATCCGAATGAGTCGGTAAAAACGAGACCAAAAAAAAAGACTTCAATCGTGACGGGCATAGCAGCTCAAAAAAAAGTGAGAATTCACTCAACTGCGGTGGTAGCGGGGTAACGTTTGCGTTCCCATTACACACGAGAGTACAATAACGACAACAACAACAAGCAGCCATTCACCACTCAGCGGCGATGACGTCATCATGGCACTTTGTGCCAGGCGAGGTGCACTACCGAGGCCACATACCGCAACACCATCGACCAAACAACACGCCGCAATACGGCACAATCAATGCCACAGATTCACGGAAAATATTTTCTAAATGACACCGAAACCAAACAGTTTTTTTTCTTTAATCTGCCACAATGCAGGCGGCAAACTCTCGACAAGACATGACCCCCACCCTGACCGGCCGCCCCCCCCACCTCCCTCAACGACCCCATTTTCCTGCACGGCGTGTACTCGTGCAAGCTGCATTTGCCAATGGAGTGGGGGGGGGGAGGTGCCCTTCGAGGTTGCGGTTTGGAGCAGCAGGGGTGGGAGGGAGGGGGAGGGGAGGGAGCAGGGGGCCGATGATTTTTTTTCCCGGGGAGCAAGCAGCGAGCTAGAGCGCAGAGTGCCCCCGTCGTCGTCAGTGACGCAATCACTTCCTGCATTAGCCTGGAGCCCCGAGGGAGCGATCTCCGCCCATGTTTGGTCAAAAAAAAAACCCACAACCGCCTACACCACCACCTCCTTCTCCCTGCGCTACGACCATCACAACCGCCTCCACCACCACAACTGCCTCCACCACCACAAACGCCTCCACCAACACAACCACCACCTCCCTTGGACTACGACCACCACCGCCGCTGCTACCACTACCACAACCGCCTCCACCACCACAACCACCGCTGCCTCCCTGCGCTATGACCACCATCACCGCCACCACCTCCCTGCGCAACGACAACCACCACCGCAGCCGTCGCCACTACCATCACCACAACTGCCTCCACCACCACCGCCGCCGCCGCCTCCCTGCGCTACAACCACTCTACTCCACCTTGCCGCTCGACACCCACACCCCCTCGTTCGCCTGAAATACATTTCCTGAGCTGCACGCAAAGGAACAAAATAATCATTCGAGCAGTTCTGGAGAATATACCTCAATAAGTAAGCAGAAGAAAACGTGCCCTCCTTCAACCGTTACCCGTCCCTTCGCAGAACAAAAAATACATTTACACATCCCGTCAACCATACGGTCTTCTGGTAGTGCAAAATTTCCGCTGAATTGGCTCAACACAAGGTCCAAAGACTTGCATATCAACCCTAAGACTCGGTGGGATACACTTTACATGAGCCATGTGACCCATAGACTGGAATAGAGACCCATAGACTTTGGAAGACGCCTGGAGACTCCATTCTAAAAAGCCAAAAAGTCCATTTCTCTTTGATAGGGTCAGCAGCTCACGATCCTCTTTCTCCATTTGCTTGCATCCATCGCTTCCTCTCTCGTCACGTCCACTACCCTCAATCCACTGCTGGACGACGGCTTCCCCACGTTTGCGCGGGGTCGTGGGTCGCGGGGGGTTTTGGGGGGCGTGGGGGGAGACTCGACCATATTTCTCCACGCCGGTCAGCGCGGGTTTGGTTGAAGGCGAGGCAGCGTAGACAAAGCAGCGTAGAACTAGGCAGCGTAGAACTAGGTAGCGTAGAACTAGGCAGCGTAGACAAGGCAGCGTAGAACAAGGCAGCCTAGACAAGGCAGCGTAGAACTAGGCAGCGTAGAACTAGGCAGCGTAGAACTACGACGCAAGGACGGCTCTTCCCGCACTGCCCTCTTGCCGCCCAGCACGTCGCCCCAAGGAGCCCAACTAGGAGAACCCTGCTTGGTGCACGGCGGCCGCCCCATCCAAGCGCGATCCAGGCTCGGCGTTCTGCTCGGCTTGAGCCCCGACGGGACCGGGTCGCACCGCCGGGGAGGTTTGGCCAAGGGGCGACGCTCGAGCCAAAAAAAAACGCGCGGACGTCAACGCTCGCTGGCGCGCTTTTCTCGCCGTTACAATTTCGGCGCTGGCACCAAATCTTGATCATCGGCGATTGCGACCGCAAGGCCACCGTGCCCCCACTCCTGCGTGTGGGTGTGCGGCAAGCCACACGCTCACAGCCTGGTCACTCGCAGCAATGCACTCGCCCTCCCTCCCCACCCTCCACCCCCGCCGCCGCCACCACCACCAACCGATAACCCCCCCCCCCAATCCGAGGTCTTTGGAAAATGTAAAAACAAACAGGAAGTGTTGCGTTCCACCAGCAGAGCAAACCCTAAATACGGGGCCATTAGTGGCACTCAACATCCTGCCCGAGTATCGGAGGGCGCCCTACCGCGATTGGAGACTCGGGGCCCCTACGCCTGGTAATTAAGGGTGGAGTTATCTATTGTTACCATACTTAAACCATGTTGGTGAATGTGGTTTGGGTGGGAAGGGGGGGGGGCATAGAAGCACGGTACAACAACAGATTTCGCTGCACTTGCGTCCAAGCAGAGCATCGCGTAGCACAGCCGCCACCGCCACCGCCTACGTTATTCTCGCGCGCGCAGTGGTCGCCCCAATGACGAGCTCGCCAGGCTCGACGACGCTTAGCTTTCGAGAGCCGGCAGAATCGGATCGGGCGCGTTCCGGGGCGATTCGGCCAGAGGTTACGTTGTCAGCAGGGGAGAGGGGCGAGCAAATCCATCGCTGCGACGCGCCACGCCCCATCGTCGACGCTCCCCGCCTTCGCCAAACCCACGCTGGACCAGCGCGGCGAGGAATGCCGCTGGTGCACTAACCGCGACACACGCTGCCTGCTTCAGGGCAGGCGGACGTACAAAAGCCCCATGGCGTCTTACGCAAGAGCAGGCCATCGCGTGCCGGCGTCGTGGTCAACGCTTTGCCAAATTCGGAAACGGCACCGCCGGGCACCATTTCTTCAAAGCAGCCCCCCCCCCCAGCTATCTGGAACGTCAACCACGCTTGCACATTCGCAGCATTCAAATCCACACCGACTTTTAAAAGCCCACCTCTTCCTTAAAGGTCCCTTCCCCCACTTCTTTCGCCCGACTTCCCGGCGACACCGAGCTTGGCTCCCGCACCTCGGGGTCACGGTGAAATAGCCGCCCCCCCCCCGCCGCCGCTCACCCCCACGCGACGCGTGGAGGCCCACATCCAGCAGTGGATGGGTACCGCTGGCACGACTGGCTTCGTGCTCATCACAGGAAAAACCCACGCCGGTTCTCACGCGCCGCGTTTCAACGCGCCCGCCCGTCAGGCGCAAGGATCGCCATTCGTCGACACGGATCGCCGTTTATATTTTTTGGACTGCAACCTAATTCTTGCACCTCACTCGCGGATAACTGTAAGCCCTGTACGAGACGTAATTTACCGTCGTTAAGGAACAGAATCGGATTGAAAAAACAAATAATCGTTCACTCGTACCCACCCCCCCTCCTCGTATTCTGCGAATATCCTCGGTGTGTAGAAGGGCAGGTGACTCACCTGGTAAAATCCTGGGGGAATTCCGTCTCCCGGCGGGAGATTTCCCAGCACGGGGCTGGCGGCAGCTGCTGCCGTCTGGAAACGACAGTGCACGTACGGAAACAGTTGGCGTCGATCCGGGCGACGCTGTGCACGTGTATACAGCATTCATACTCATCCTCCAACTGCTGGCTTCATTCAGGTGTGGTTCCCCGCTAAATCGCTTCTCTTAACAAAACCCATTTATTTCAACTCCGAGAAAAATTTGGCGAATTCACAGGCTGTTATTTCCATTGCTTTATATACCAGCACGTTTCTTCTCTCTGTGCCGAGTCTATGGGTCTCTGCGCAAGTCTGTGTGGATCTCTATGCAAGTCCACGGGTCTCTGCGTGATTCTGTGCGCCTCTGTGCGAGTCTACGGGTCTTGGTGCAAGTCTCCGTAGCCCTTCCCATTGCATCTCCTTTGCTCCAATCCTCAATACGGTGGACACGGGGGCGGTGACGCGACCCACAGGTAGTGCGCGTTCACCAATTGTAGCAAGAGGTTCATGATTCGAAACCGGCGGGCGCCCCCCCCCCAATCTTTAACACGCGAGTGCGCGATAATCGTAGCTGTAGTCGTCGCGACGACAATACGACGCGCCGAAGCCGCTGTTGTACGCTTTTCGGCGTCATTTGCCACCGTTTAGCCGTTGTGTGCCGGAGTCATCGGTGCAAATGTGACGTATCACCACCCGCATTGATGTCAATCAACTGGGAATGCGCGTAACGACAATTTGGCGCGACAAAGTTTAGCACCGAGATACACACACTCCGTGTCAACCCATACAGTTTACCCCGTATTCTTGAACAGGGAAAATGAGTTCAGGTCGATATGGCGTACAGCCGTTTCAATACGGAATTTTTTGTTTGTTTCTGTTTCTCACTTGTGATGGGACTTTGTAGGATGAACTTTGAGATGTATCAGGGCACAGGCTGACCAATAAGATCTGAATTGGACTGTGATAAGGGATTGACAGGTATGGATACACGACGTTTCGCTCGAAACTGCACCAAGACGCAATAAAACCGGTGGGCTGCATCAATTAGAACTGGTGGGCAGAACCAATTAGAATCGAGCCGAGCTGAAACAATGAGTGATAATTAGCGCAATCAAAACACTTGTACGCCCGACTTCACTTGTTTGGCTGCGTCGTAGGTGGGGGGGTGAAGGGCCTTAACGTAGTCCTAACCCACACATTATGAATCATCGGGCGGTCCGGCAAAAACCCACGTGTTAACGAAAACATGCATTGTACGTATTGCCATAGGGCAGCAACACTGGTGCGCTTGTGTGTGTGTGCGCGTGGTGGCCGCGTGGTCGTCCTCACGTAGTCGTGGAAGGCCTTCGCCTCGCTCGAGTGCTCGCATGTCTCCCTGCGTTCGGGCGCGGCGCAGTAGAGGTCCCAGAAAACGCTGCGCGGCCATCAGACAACACCACGGGGGAGGGGAGGAGGGGGAGAGCCGTCAGAACGACACAACACCGCCGTGGGGGTGTCACAACGAGACAATGCCACGAGAGGGGTGGGGGGGTGTGGTCACTTACGCCACGACGGGGGGAGGAGCCGTGGGGGGGGGGG
>CM025644.2:4308971-4325475 GCA_014621495.2 Entosphenus tridentatus | reverse complement strand
TGTACACACACAAACACGCTCGTGCTCGTGTCTGTGCGCGTGTACACGCGCGCACGGCAGGATGCGCGTAATATTAACGGAGTGACGAACAACAACGACAAAAAAAAAATTGGAGGATCGTTATTAAAATTGAAATCACTCCAACTCGGCGCCTAGCGTCCCGTTAACAAACAAAACGTGGAAATGAAGCGCGAGGCTTCATTAGGAGCCTCGCTCGCAACGCATCTCAAGTGGCCTCCCAGCGCTGCGCAACATGCGTCCTCCAATTAAACCAACTGGCTTTGATCTACGCAACAAACTAGGTCAATTTTACTACGTGCACAAAGGTTACAGGCGCAGCGGCGCTGCAATCGCACGCTCGCTCACTCCGTCGCTGCTGACGGCAAAGTCCACCGCTCAAAGGCGGAGTGGTGGACTATTCTGGTCGGCCTTCCTTGCACCGTGGGCCTTCCTTCACCAGGTAAGAGGCCCACTGAGCTGCACAGCTCTTTTTCAGAAGCGACCTGGCCACTACAAATGATAGCGCAACCAAGTGGCTTATCGCGTGGAAATTTATAGCAGCCAAATACTCTAAACGCACGTTGATTTTAAATGTGGAGGGAAAAATCCACGCGACCGCGGGGAGAGAGAGATGCAAACTCCAAATATACACCAGGCGTCAGGGTCAGGATCGAACCCCACGACCTCCTGTATGCGAGGTGAGGTAGCTAACATCTCACCATCACGGCGCCCAGCTGGACGTTGGAAGAGGTGGGAGTGCCCAAGTTTAACCCCACCACACGCACGCTGCCATTCATCGAAGGGGCGGGGGCAGGGTTGTAATAAGAAACTCATCCCCACCGTTTCAACTGCCCTGCCGCAGGGAGGTGGTGGGCGTTGAATTGGCGACCTCTGGCTTGCAAATCCAGGAGTGGCTGCCCATTACGATAATGAATTTTTAAAAATAAGGAACGCAACGATGAACTCTCGGGTAACTCGCAACGCAGAAACAAAGTAACACACTTTCAACAATGCAACTTCAGCCCCGATGATGGTGCTTGGAAGGCCGAACGGAGTTCACAAAGAAGCCACGAACGAACGCCTCCTCGTATGTATGTACTGTGCGTTGAACGTCTTTCGCACCGTTCGTAGGCAACCGTGCGAATCCTCGTGACAGATGCGACGATGCGGCGACTGTGGTCACCACCCAGACCAGGACCATGGGGACATCTAACTTAACTTGCTGATCCGCCCCTAACTGGACATAGCTCATCGAATGCCCCCTGTCTAAATAAAGATTCGAATTCTGATTCTGAGACTCAATGCCCGATTCACCAATAGGAAGGAGGAGGCATCATCACAGCGATGCGTCACTCCGCTACTCCTGATACAATCGAGGCCAATACACTCACACAGAGATCTATAGATGCACATACAGAGCCATACATTAACATAGAGACCCATAGACTCACACAGAGACCTATAGAGTCACATACAGAGTCATACACTAACATAGAGACCCAAAGACTCACATAGAGACCCATAGACTTACACAGAGACTCATAGACTCACACAGAGACCCATAGACTCACACAGAGGCTCATAGACTCACACAAGAGACCCAAAGACTCACACAGAAATTATAGACTCACACAGAGACTCATAGAGCCACTTTCACTCTGCTGCTCCTGACGCTATCATCTTTCTTGCCTCTTGCTCTGCAATGTTTTCACTACGTTTTTTAGGATCGCTTGTGCTACGTCTATGACCAATGAACACCTCGTCAGTTGTGCAATAAACCTTGAGGACCCTGCTGCACTCGTTCTCCTGACAGTCGACTTTTTTTGGCCTTTTTGTTGCCGCTGCTGCTGCTTCTGCCGCTGCTGCTGCTGCTACCGCTACTGCTGCCGCTGCTGCCGCTGCTGCCACTGCTGCCGCTGCTGCTGTAGCTCACGCAGCACTACGGACCTCCCATGTAAAACAACCGGGCAGATGGCGAGCCGGGACCATCGTCGTCTGTGTAACAAAAATAAAAATAAACTCGAAACTATCCGGACTGGGTGTACAATTATAGCTGCTGCTCGACATCAACATCTTGCCGCACGAAGGACGATGGCAAGGATGGTCATCTGGCGGCGGTGAGCGTCTGTCGTAAATCACGAAACCGCGGAAACCACTGAATGCAGCCTCCGAGCGCTTCTAACGTCGGCCGCGAGCCTCAACAGAACCCACCGCCGCCGCCGCCGCCACCACAGCGGCAGCTGCGGAACGAATCAAGCGCTCGTGCGGCTGACGAGACGGGCAGGAGGCGGCCAGCACCGGAACTGGGCCCAGCGCTGGGACCAACACTGGCCCGGCACCGGGACCAGTGCCAGGAGCGGCACCGGGACCGGCACCGGCAAACGACCAGCAGCAGATTGAGGCCGCCAAGTGGAGAAGTAGAGAATGGATCGCTCCGTGTTGTTCTGCGGTTTGGGGGTGAACCATTGGAATAGCAGAGGAGAGCGAGCGAGCGAGCGAGCAGGTGTGGCGGCTTCGTGGACTTAATGAGCGAAAACAACCTCCATTTCTTTTGTCCCACGGGGCCTTCGAGATTCACAATAAACCAGACGACACAAACATCCAGAACCCACTCACGGATTAAAGCGCCCTGTACCTGATCACCTGCTCGGGGGGGGGGGGGGTGCGAGTTGGATTTTAAAGCACAAACACAACTATATCACCCGCTCTCCCATGGAGCCCGTTTTAAGACTGTTGGGGCAAGTTCTGTCCGGGAGGCCCATACGAGCACAACAGAGTTAGCGAGTGCCTATGAAGGCCCGCATGGCACACAGGGGGCGGCTGGTGGTGGGCATCACCCACAAGCACATGCACGCACACACAAGGATTCAATGCATAGATGCATGCACACAGGTACCCACTCATGGATACACTGAATACAATGATCTCCAGTGTAGACTGCACAGGCTGTTAGGACAAGTGCTGTTAGCGAGCACCTGTTAAGGCCGGCACGGCAGCGCGAGTGGATGGTGTGGCGAGAACCACGCCCGTTGCATTTTTTCTCCCCAATACTGATGTTTGGCACACAGCAGCGTATACTCATTTAAGGCTGAGGCGACCTATAGGGAGGCCCAGGACCGGTTTCAGATCATTGCCACTGATGTTAGCCGTGGTCGGCAATCGAACCAACAGTGCTTGCGTTCATGGCGCAGCGCGCTAACCACTGCGCCACCGCTCCCCGCGGCGGCCTGCAAGGACACGCGCGCGCGTACAAGGACGCACACAGACACACGCACCGACACACACAAACACGCGCACACACGGGCAGACTTTCTGTGACCTGCTGATTGATAACGCGGGTGACAAGCGGGGCACAAACGAAATAATCACTCGCAGATACTCCGGTCTCTGTCTTGCATTATGTTATCAACGCTCGCCTCTCAAATCACCCTCAAATCGGCTGTCTTGTTTTACAGCGCACGCAAACGGCCGCACCGACACACACGGGTTAGGCAGCCCTCTCCCCGGGGCAACTTTACACACCCGTCCTCTTGACCCCCCCCCCAACCCCCCCCAATTCATTATCGTTACGCCACCCGCCACCACGCGCTGAGCACGCCCGCGGATCGGTGGTGTGGCCCTCGAACAGCTTGAAAATCAGGGCTGTTGGCCTTGGCGAGACAGAGGGGCGCGCGGGCGGGCGTGATGGGTTTCGCACACGGGCAGCACAAACACATAAATCGTGGGACTCTGTCTGATTTATCGCCGCAACAGTTGGGGCGGCCGCCAGCCAGAGGCAGAGTCGGCGTGGTCCGTACCAATCCCAAAACGGGTAGGGAACACGCAAGCCCGGGGTACGCACTACTTTCCAGACACGGCGAGGACATGTGATCCGCCGACAGAACTGGTTCGGTTCCAACACTGAGCGCTTGCGAAAAAATAAGCTGCCGCTGTCTGCCGCGGGTAAAGGATCGGCAAACGGCCGCTTGCTTCCGCAGCGGCCCTCCACGGTGTGCAGGAGGCCCTCATCCAGCGGTGGATTGCCGAAGAGGGCTGTGCGCGCAAAGAGAGAGGGTTAAACACTGCCACCACCCGTGACAAAGTTGGCACAAACACAGGGGAAAATGTAAATCGACAGAGCAGAATTGACCGTCGAATGCACAACGGTATATATTTTTTTCCACTCGGCAAAATCTCGAATTTTTCTGCTCGTTTTCATTGTCGCGCATCGTCTGCCACGTGGGGCCGCCAGCGTTTAATTCTACACGGCCGACGGTCGCGAAAAACAGCGTCCGGGGAGGACGTCCACCGCCGCCACGGAGGAGGAGGAGGTGACGAGCGATGGGAGACCATCTCGCGTGCAGGAGGAGCTCGGCGAAATCGTTACGTCGTGGAATCGTCGCGAAAGTGGTCGGCGGCGGTGGCCTTCATCCAGCGGCGGATTGATCAAAGCTGACGACGACGACCATTATATATGTCCCACAAAATTGCGCGATCTGCAATGCATTCGTTTGGGCGACGCGTGACGCGCGCGTGCCCCGCAGGGAGTTATGTCACTTTTATGTAACCAGCGGACACTGGGCGCTATATCAACAACAAGAACTTGGCGAGAAGCCACAGCCGAGAACCGCTCTGTAAACACGGGGGGAGGGTGGGGGGAACGGACGGCACATTCCGCGTACGACCAAGCAAAGCTTCTTCAACACAATTAATGCACCCCCCAATTAAGAACACGCGAGCGAGTGAGCGGCACCGCGACGTGAATTTCGTAAAGAAAAAAAGAAGAGACGCGCCGCCGACCTACTGCCCGCCCGCCCACCACCAAAGGCCACCTTGTCATCATAATCGTCATTATCATCGTCGTCGCGGATTGTGACGTCGTGGGAAAGAGGTCACAGGTCACAGATAAAGAGACACGAGACGCGGACCCCCCCACCCACCTCCCTCCCTCCAAATACAAAGATGCCCCGTGTAGCCTCAACATACTTTTGGGGCAAGTGCCGTCAGCGAGCGGCACCTATGAAGGCCCGCACGGTATACGAGGGGGGCGGGTGGCCAAACGCCACACCCGACCCCCTTTGTCTCCGCCGTGGCGGTGATTTTACACACCGCACCAGGTACTCATTTGAGGCTGAGTCGACCTAGGGGAAGTCCAGGACCGGTTCAGATTATTGTCAGTGATGTTGGCCGTGAGCGGGAATCGAACTCGAGACGCCGGGTTCGCAGCGTAGCGCGCCAACCCGCTGCACTACCGCTCCACACCAAACGCACAACCTCCACAACCCCCCCCCCCCCCTCTTCACGGGCTGAACCACGTGGGATGAGACAGCCCAAACCCGTGACCCTGAGCGGTCACAAACGCACAGAGATGCGTAGACACAGGCTCAGCAGTGTTCCCAATCAGGAGACCAATGTCCTCACTGTCTCACTCACTCGTGTTATTTGCCTTGTGCCCCCACCCCCCCACAACTATGAGGCAGGCATCGTCAACAATAATGAACGATTTTCGGTGGCCACCCCCAGCCATGCCCGCTAATGTGTATCTATAATGTCCGACCGACAGCTGTAATCAATGGTGTTGAAGTGCAAGCACAGAAGCCATCAACAAGAAGCATTTCTATCAACGCCACCACCACCACCAATCACCACCACGATGAACATGAACAGCTCACCACCACGAACCACAAACATCAATACATCCCCACCATCACGGACATCAACACCTCCCACCATCACTAATATCAACACCTCCTGCCACCACCATCACCAACTACTAATATCAAGTTCATCTGACCCATCAGCGCCACAAATCGCAACCTCCAACAGTAACCATCAACCGCTCTCACCACCACCTTCAACCACCACCATCAGCACATACCACCACCACCACCTTATTCGGCCGCAAACACTTAAACAGCGAGCCGCCTTCACCGCTAACATTGCAACCGGCTTGTAATGATCACAATATCAAAGGCAACGGGCTTACAGCATGGCTTTGTTGAAGGTAATAAAGCAATGGTGGTAAAATATTTGTCTGCTCAATATTTGCCTCAATGACACTCGGCTCCAGCCAAGGCTACCGACACACAGGCAAAGTTCCCCCATACAGGCTACACGGGTTGCTGGGACAAGTGCTGCGTGCGAGCGGCTTTGAAAGGCCGACGCGTCGCGCGAAAGGGCTGGTGCGTGGCTGGGAGAAAAGAACACCCACGCCCGGCCGTGTTTGTCTCACCCTCCACTGTTAGCACCGGTTCACTTCGGTCAGTCACCCAGCAGCGATCAGTCACCTCCTGATCACTCTCCTATCGCTATTATTAATACCATGGCTACAGCTACCGTGAACTTCAATCACAAACTCGGTCTACTTCACTCAGTTTTGTCTCAATCTGCACGCTGTGTTGAACCACCAACACACTGCAGGTCTAACACACACACTCACCGACTCACTCACCACACTGCAAGTCTAACACACACACCCACTCACCACACTGCAGGTCTAACACACACACTCACCGACTCACTCACCACACTGCAAGTCTAACACACACACACCCACTCACTCACCACACTGCAGGTCTCATCACTCACTCACCACACTGCAGGTCTCAACACACACTCACAACACTGGAGGTCACAACACACACCTATCCACTCACTCACCCACCCACTCACTCACCACACTGCAGGTCTCAAAACACACCACACTGGAGGTCACAACACACCCACACCCACTCATCACACTGGAGGTCACAACACACAATTACCCTTCCACTCACTCTCCCACCCACTCACCACACTGCAGGTCTCAAAACACACCACACTGGAGGTCACAACACACACTTACCTATCGACTCACTCACCCACCCACTCATCACACTGCAGGTCTCAAAACACACTCACCACACTGGAGGCCACAACACACCCACACCCACTGGAGGTCACAACACACACTTACCCATCCACTCACCCACCCACTGACCACACTGCACGTCACAACACGTCTCTTTCCACTTCTTAATTCCCTCCTCCCATCATCGTCTCTCTTCCCCCAAGCTCTTACAAGAGTAACCTTGCTCATTTCAAGAAACGTGTTACACTCAGATATTACAACTTCCATAATAGTCCTGCTTGTTGCTCACTCGGATGTGTCTATGCGGGCGAACGTGGGACAACGTTGTGTGTGTACTGTGCGTGTGCTGTGTGTGTACTGTGTGTATACTGTGCGTGCACTGTGCGTGCACTGTGTGTGTACTTTGCGTGTACTGTGCGTGCACTGTACGTGTACTGTGTGTACTGTGTGTATACTTTGCGTGTACTGTGTGTGTACTGTGTGTACTGTGTGTATACTTTGCGTGTACTGTGTGTGTACTGTGCGTGTACTGTGCGTGTACTGTGTGTACTGTGCGTGCACTGTGCGTGCACTGTACGTACTGTGCGTACTGTGCGTACTGTGCGTGCACTGTGCGTGCACTGTGTGTGTACTGTGCGTGTACTCTGTGTACTGTGCATGTACCGTGCGTGCACTGTGCGTGCACTGTGCGTGTACTGCACGCGCTACTCGTCAGGTATCGCTTTGCGCGCCCTTTTTCTGGGAATGCATCTACCGCACAAAGCGAGGGAGAAACCCTGGACATCACCTAAGCGCCACGAGCGGGAAGCCACTCAAGCCAAGGACACAACGCTGCATACACTCCGTCGACGGCGCCTGTTTCCTACCAACGGCTCCGACAGACCCCCGCCACCGCGGGCGACCGTGCGCTTGTCTGCACGGCGGGCGACACTTTGGAATGGACTGTCCGTCGCATCGGCGAGAGGCCCACGGGGTCGGTGGCCCGCTGGCTCAGGGGTTCCGCGCGCTGCCCCGGCGCCGCACAGAACTTGGGTTCGATCCCAAACGGCTGCCCCGTGATTACCGCCGTGTACCCAGGTTCTCGTGGGGAGCGGTGGCGCAGCGGTTAGCTCGCTACGCCGCGCTACACGGCCCGCTCGACCTGAGCTCGATTGCCGCTCAAGGCCAACACCGGTGACGATTATCTGAACCGATCCGGGGCCTCCCCTAGGTCGACTCAGCCTCAAATGAAGATTTGGTGAGGTGTGTAAATATCGTCACTGGGGATACAAAGGCAGCCGGGCGTGGTGCTGGCCACCCATGCCCACGTGTGCTGTGCCGGCCTTCATAGGTGATCACCAATAGCAATTACCCCAAAGGTCTGTAAAGGCTTTACGGGTGGATCTTTGTCTTCGTTCTCAAGCCTCAGCCCAGTTGCCAATGACTGCAACACACACACACACAAAAACCCATCTGATTCAATGTGGTTGAGCGCTTTAACCTGACTCTCTTGTGACGACCATTACTCCCGGTGACAGAGCGAGTGGGGAAAGGGCTGCCCCCTGCCGCGTGGAACGGAGATCAAGCGAGAAGGATCTCAAGGGGTAAGCAGCTCTGCGACACGAAGTGTGCGCGCACAACCCATGTCGCAGTGCATAACGGGGCCAACAACCCGGGAAAAGCAAACGAGACTTTTGTTTTTTAAGACGCCAATGAATGTGGCTGTCCTCCAGCTTCACCAAAGATCGAGGGACTCGTTTGTTTTGACTCGTGACTCGCGCGGAAAAGATTATCGCGCTCGCCCGAGTAGGATTCCGTTCCATCGTTTCGTGCCGCATGCATGTACCGTCTGTTGAACTTCTTTCACACCGTACGTAGCCAACCGTGCTAATCGGAGGTGCGGGGGGGGAAGGACAAACAACTAAACACAAAAGCAGTTTTAAATAAATGAGTTTGTCACTCTGGATGATGATTTAAAAGTGAAAAGCTCCCAGTGGCTTCATAATATTGGAAGGAAGAGCGTTTCAGACGGCCGCAAAAAGCGCATCTGAAAGCGCGTGATTGCAGTGACCGTCTTCCTTCGATGGCAAGCCAAAAGTCGCTGATGCGGGGATGACCGGAGTTTGTGTGATGATGGTTTATGTTCCTAAACTGCATGATTCCCGCTCGGTATCGTCACACCGTGACCGGGCCGTCATTCCGTAATGAGCTTTACGATTTGGCACTTACGCGGAATGATTATTATTATTTTCTCTGTAATTACCGTCGGCGCAAAAACCACAACGGACCCTTCGCCACCGCCCCTGTCTGGCCGCGTGATGCGGCGGGGCTGGCCAGGGCTTGGCGCCTCTGCCAACCGCGAACTGGCGTAAGAGGACGTGCCCCCCCCCCCACCTCAACGTACTCCCAGCGCAGGACCCTATCGGTCGGCTTCGTGTCGCAGACGCGTCGTCGATGAGTGTGAATGCTCGCTCGCTCGCACCCCGCACGCCCGTCGAAACCGCTGGCGCAAATTCGATTTTTCTTTTACTAAAGTGTTTCGAGAGCGAGCGGCGCGCGTACGCAAACCCAACCGTGCGTTGCCGCCGAGCACCGCAGTCAAGTCAGGGCGACCGTCCTGCTCACAGTCTAGTTGTGCCTCGAATTTGGACCCGTATCTAACAGAGAGGGGTTACCTTGCCTACAAACATCCTGGCCGTTCACCGGCATTTATTCAGGCAAAGCTGGCGAAACACCGCAAGCCGGAACTGGCCTCGGATTTGCTTGTCCTGACCCCCAAAGCCACTGAAAAGACGCACGCTCAGAAGGCGGTGTGTTGCGTCGCGACAGATACGTGAAGGCGGCGAACTGCCTTGCTCGTTTACCCGAGCTCTTAACGAGCATTTACACGGCGTTCATATCCTGTTTACAGCCTCGGGCCAGAGGGTGGAAATCACACACTCATGCGATGGGGGCGAGTCTACCCACAGGGACAACCGCTGTCGACTTCCCGACAAAGTGGTAATCGTTTTATTGACCCCCCCCCCCCCCCCCCCAAAGAGATGGTGGGCTGAGTCGAACCTCCAACCAGGATTTGAACTCGCGACCTTCCGAGCCGCTCGCTCTCCCGCCGAGGCCACTCAGGAGCCCTGTGAGTAAAATGAAAAGGGTGCACGCTACATGTGACGTACCATACACCTCGCATTGCACGGTGTGCCGCCAAAGTTTGGACGGAGTGCACTTGCCAAGAGCGTCTGATAACCCGGCAGAGTTTGTTTCGCGAGCCCGACTGCCGGAAGGTCGAAAAGGGGTCCAAGATTTTATATTTTGCTCAATTAACGAATGCTGCAGATACTATTGGTGTGGATAGGCAACAGACGGACAGACTCAAATACACCGCAAGGATTATTTATATGCAGAGACGCAGAACGGAGGCTGGCCGGCCGATATTTTGCCTTTAAGGTCAATGGGAAGGGAAGGAGGCCTTGACGAATGAGCCAGACAGATCGACGACCAGAGACAATAGAAACCAGACCATAGACGGCACGAGTCGACGCTTGATTGAACTCGTGACCATAAACAGGGTCGTCGTTGTGGGTAGGGGGTGGGGGCACTGGGGTGGTTGAATCATTGATAGACCCAGACTATTGACCTGCTCATTGACCAACTGCGGTGCACCTATTTATGCTTGCGGGGGCGAACAGAGGAGTGCAGGAGGGGTGAATTCAGAATACACCACAAAAAAATAAACTTTAGCCGTCGTCGTTTCGACTGACGCCCCCCCCCCCTTCCCCCAGAGATGGGAGTCAAACTGGCGACCTCGGGACTGGGGGGACGCCCCCACGCGCTAGCCCTGCCACCGCTGCGGCGGCAATCCCACGGGCGTCGTAACGCGCCCAGAAATCTGCTTCGCCCAGAAAAACGTTTCCGACGCCGGTTTCATACCTCGCTGATCAGTTGCATGCGACTTGGTTGCGTGCGTGCGACCGACTGCTTGGTTGCATGCAATGGAATCGCGTGTTTTGGTTGCATGCAATGGAATCGCCTGTTTGGTTGCAAGCAACTGGTTGTATGCAATTGATTACTTGTTTGCATGCAACTAAATCGTGTGGTTGCATGCAACTGATTGCACCCAGCTGACTACTTGGGTGCACGCAAATGAATTATGTATAGTTGCGTGCAACCGATTGCTTGGTTGCACACAACCGAATTGCGTATATGCGGTGGGGACGACGACTCCGCAACCTGCTGCGAGCGGTTACGTAACCTTGTTGGGGGCGATCCGCGAGAGCCATTCAGTGGCTCAAACCGGTCGCTCAGGAGCGCAAGCAGGCTTTGGGCCCAGATTCTCTCATTAACCGCCCTCTCTGGGTGCCGTCACTCTCCGCTGCGGGGCAAGCAGGGCCCTCTCCTGCAGAAGGGGAACGAACCTACAGCGGACGGACCCATCCCTGCCCTTGGGGTTTAAAAGCCACGCGTGGCAGGACGCGCACATCTTTCTACAGTTCAGCCCCGACAGCCTTGAAACTTTGTTTTGTGGCTCCGTTGTGCACGTGTGCGTGTGCGTGCGTGTGCGTGCGTGTGTGTGGATAGCCATAGTGCAGTGGTTTGCGTGCTGCTTTACGAACCCGAGTTCGATTCGCGCTCACGGACAACACCAGTGACGATTATCTGAACCGGCCCTGCGCGTCCCCTAGGTCGACTCAGCGGTGTATAAACATCGCCACTGGGGAGAGAAAGGCGGCCGGGCACGGTGCTGGCCACCCATCCCCTCGTTGTGCTGTGCTGGCCTTCATAGGCGCTACTCGCTGACAGAACTTGCCCAAAAAGTCTATATGGGGGATCTTTTGTCTTTGTGCACGAGTCAATTGCGACACGCTACCTTTCACCAATGTACACGCGCACACACACACACACCGGTGCAACACACACAAGCTGACAAGCGGGCACACACAAGCTGACAAGCGGGCACACACGCGCGCGCACGCACTGAGTGATTTGCCAACTTTATCTTGAAAAACAAGCAACACTAAACCATTTCAATTAGACACACGTGCATCCCACATTTATTCTCAGCTTGTACCCATAAAGACAAAGATCCCACTATAGCCACATCGGCTTTTGGGCAGACCCAGGATCGGTTCGGATGTCGCTCGCCACCGATATTAACCGTGGAATCGAACTCGGGATGCAGACTTCGTAGCTTGGAACTATGTCGGCACAGCGCGCGAGGGTTCTATGTATGTATGCTCAACTTCTTTCGCACCATACATAGCCAACCACGCTAATCAGAGGTGTGGGGGGTGAGAAGGACGACAAACTAAACACAACAACAAACGAAACACATGCCCATCATCGCCACGCATCGCCACTCCCATCAAGACCCATTTAAGGCCACGTTGACCTAGGGAAGGGCACCTAGGATTGGCTGGAGGTATCACTCACGGCTGACGTGGTAACAACGTCCACTGCGCTTACGCCAGCCTCACAGCAGTCGTTAAAAGATCCCTGGGACGTCGTTCGCAAGAGTAGGCCACATTGTGTGCCAGATATTTTTTTTTTTTCAAAATTCGAAAATGATATCGCAAATAAAATCAATTGGGGGGTTAAACATATGGCAGCAATGGTAGGCTACTGCCCCGGGTCACTCGATTTCGAATTCCTCGGCAACACGATCAGTTTTTTTTGCGCGGATTTCTATTTGCTCCATTACTGCGCTCCGTTTCCACGCAATCGCTTTTCTTCGTTTTGTTAAACCCGGCTCACTCTTCACTCCCGCAGAATGAGACTCCTGTCCTGGTCTCTTGAGTTCTCACACTGGCTAAACAGCTCGTAACTTGAACCACACCCACCAGCGTTTACACAACAATCACACGAGCCAATACCAATACCCGCCATTCGCCACTACCTGACGGTGACGTCACCACGGCGCCTGTGCCAGGCCGGGTGCATTTTGAGGCCACGTAAAGTGTCAAGGCTCGCTGACAGGAGGTCACGGGACAGACCCAGCAGGTGTCATGGGTTGGCTGACTGAGATGACCGGTAGATGCACCACCAGCTGTACCCCCACCGTGCCACTTGGCTGCGTTTTATCCACCCAGCGCTCCGCTCGTTGTTGTGAGCGTCGCTCCTCTGCCCTCAGTTGTTGTTGGAGGGCGACTGCCTCCAACTGCCAAGTAGCGTCCTTTACGAGCCTCCTGCATAAAGGCCGATCTTGACACCGCTGGTACCAGTCTTCGGCAAGTTCACTCAGCTCCACATCTTGGCTCACATGCGCCACAGACACACACACACACACTTGTTGTGTCTCGACCCCTACTCGCGAAGGGCAGAACTGCTCGTAGTTTCATTTCATCTTACCGATCCAAGGTCACGATTGGATTCACGAATGCTTTATTCTCTGTCTGTGCTTTACAATGTCATTGTTATCGTTTCACATTTTACTCCGTCCGACACGTTTGCAGAGTTCCCAACCATTACCGTAAATGCAACATCGCGGTGAATGGTAGCATCTCTAGTGGCTGCATGAGTGGCTTGAACTCATTACATGGAACGTTTAGTACTCTACACGAATCTGTCCGGTGGCCAAGGGGAAGACCTGTGATCAGATGCTGGGATACTGTGCAGGGAAGATCTATAGGTCTCTGGGTGAGTCTATGGGTCTCTGTGCTAGTCTATGGGTCTCTGTGCTAGTCTATGGGTCTCTGTGCGAGTCCATGGGTTTTTGCGTGAGTCTATGGATCTTTGCACGAGTCTACGGGTCTCTGTGCGAGTCTAAGGCCAGATGATGGGATCAGACTCTCAGGGCAGACCTTCCAGGTTGCCGTGAGTCCACTCTGCAGCTGCGGTGGTGGCGGCATTAACGTCTCTAACCAAGATGACCAACCTTCATAGTAGATCGTATCTTTTTAAAGCATTGATTCTATGTGATTCGATGCATGTATCATCATCATCGTCGTCATCATTGTTATCATACTCAGGCATTCATTTTACTGGCTGAGTCGACCTACGAGAGGCCCAGCTCCATTTCAGATATTCCTCACTGGCGCTGGTGGCCGCGCGCACAGGAAAGGAACTCGGGTCGACGGGTTCATAGCGCGTCGCGCTAACGCTGCACCACCACTCCCCACAACACACACACAATCACATGACTGCACAGTTAACGAGCTGTATGCACACCAGGTCAGCCTGTGCCAAGGAAGCTGGGTGCACGCCCCTTATTGTCTTTGGCTCTCTCCCGTTTCTGAATTCCTGACTTTCTACCGCAATAAAACGCGTTACTATTTTTATTATTATTGCCCATTCTGCCCTGTTGTGAGCGGGACATTGTGGGGAGGGGAGGGATGGGGAGGGCGTGCAACATGTGTGGACGTTTACGAAGCCCCCGTTAATCACTACCCCGTCCTCCGTTATCCATCCCCCCGTTATCCACCGTTACCACCGACCTTTGACCCGCACGGACTGGCGCCGTTGGGCTTGCCGCGTGAGCACGTGCGTGTGCCCACTGCCCTGTGCCATGCTTTTCCGCGCGAACTTTGACCCCGTGATAGCCGCCCCCCTGCCTCAGTCCCCTCCTCTCTCCTCGCCCCC
Source organism: Entosphenus tridentatus (assembly GCA_014621495.2). NCBI lineage: Eukaryota > Metazoa > Chordata > Hyperoartia > Petromyzontiformes > Petromyzontidae > Entosphenus > Entosphenus tridentatus. Next base: position 4,311,098 of record CM025644.2, on the reverse strand, counting down.
CCCCCACACCCTCGGCCCGTCTCTTTCCGCTAGCTCCATCTCCACTACCGCCTCTTCCCCCCCTTCACCCAGTTCCTATTGCGTAGAGCAGTTTCAGCTCTTGGCAGAGTCGGAGAGTCGCGGTGCCAGCAGCCTACAGTGCGTCGTCGAGCGCGACACAAGCAGCACGGCGCCGCGCCGCGCCACCTCTACCGATCGCCGGCGCTCTGTGCCGGATGGGACAAACACGCGGAGTGGCGCGTGTCCGTGCCGTGGTGCCAATTCGATTCCCGGCCGGCCGCGGCACAAGATCGGTGGCGATTATCTGAACCGACCACTTTTGGGTGCGCCCCCCCCACCCCCAGGTCGACTTAGCCTAAAACGAGCAGCCGTAGCTGATGATTATTGGTGTGCGCGCATCAATACCTGGGAGACAAAGGTGGTCTTCACAGGTGCTCGCTAACAGCCCACGCAGGCTACGCGAGGGATCTTTGTCTTTTGCGACACGCCGCTCACTCCCGCCTGGCCGTAAGAGATCTTGTCTCGATGGGTGCTCTGCTGGTGAATGGGCTCAATGGTAATGAAAATGATGACAGCACCTGGCTCTGATTGGGCTGATGCTCACCGCACTCGCTTGGTGGTGAAAGGCAACCAGTGGCGGATGCGAGGGGGCCACGATGGGGGTAAATACACCCCCCACCTCTCCTCCACCCCCACCTTGCCTTGAGACTGCAAAATATCGGTATGTTATTGATATTTACCGGAGAAAAAACATTGAATGTTTTTTCTATTAACCTAGGTTCCCAATTCAAAAAGCCTCAAGTTTCAAGACCGCCGCCCCCTGACTCCTGGGACGTCTCCGCTTCTGATGGCAGCTGTTGCTGTGAAGTTGTATGCGATGGGTTTGTGTGACCCTCCATCTGCAGCCACTAGTGGCTGCTACACCCACCATGTAGTTTTAAAAAAAGCGATTTCCTGCAGCTCCGTCTCTCGGTCACCGCACCTCTGGTTTGATTGTGTTACACGGTATATGCCATCACAACGTGCAGATCCATCATCATCATCATCGTCGTCGTCGTCAACAGTAGCAGCAGCCATGGTCAATCCACTGCTGGAATGAAGGCTTCCCCAAGCCATCGCCATCTCTCGCGCATCCAACGGCGAAATGATTCACCCGGCACCCGCTGCACACGAGGCGATCTCATCGCTCCATCTCTATGTGGTGTACGTCCTCTCGGGCGCGTTTTGCCGCATTTGGCTTAGCAGGCGACACGCGTGCTTTTTTTTCTTCAAAATAACTTTTTGTGTTCAGTTTGTTGTCCTTCCCCCGCACTTCCGATTAGCACGGTTGGCTACGTACGGCGCGAAAGATGTTCAACATACGTACATACCATATCCGATCATTCGCTGAGCGTTACTACCATCTAAAACCAGCCAGAGGTCACCTGAAGGGATCTCAGAGGCAGCTCTGTGATATCCACTTCAACGGGGCCGTTCTCAAACGCACAGGGTCGCCGTGCTGCGCGACAGATCCGAGTGGTTTCTCCGCCCCCGGCGACGCGAATCCGAACGGCACGATCGGAAGAATGAAATAGCGGGGGAATAAATTAAATTTTTATTTCTTGGATTCTTCTTCCATTTTCACGCTCGAAGCACACTCAAGACACAGTGTCAGCGGCACGACGCGCGCGCCCAAACCACCGGCTCAATTGTTCGTCGTCAACTTCACCGGCAAGCAAGCTGAAATGAGGATAACGGCTCTGTGGAGGACTTTGTGGCGCAGGTGTTTTTTTCTGGCGGGATCATTGCGCAAAAAACCCCTGAAGGCCGGGAAAGAAATCATGAATCTGAACACACAGGCTGCAAGCAAAAAAACCCGCGTTAAGTAAAAAATAAAATTCGTAAAATAAAAATACGTGAAAACTACAGAAATTGAAAAGGTGAGCCTGAACCATTGAGGATGCGTCGAACCGCAGGCCGTGGGCGGTTGGGGGCGGGGTGAATGATTACACCTCCGCTGTTTACCGAGTGGCCTCCGCCGCCGGTGTTTAAATAAAAAAAAACTTCCACACACCACTTGACCCCAACAGAGGGTCATTCTCTCTCCGCTGCTGCTGCTGTTGCTGCAGACCGGACTGCTGCCTGGGG